>PVKC010050438.1:0-11329 GCA_004027635.1 Crocidura indochinensis
AGTTTCTGGTCTCTTTTTGGCTCATGAGTTAGAAAACTTCTTTGTGTGTAATGGACAATTAGGACAGAGAAGGTTTATCAGATATCACCTCACAACCTTCCTGGTGCATGCTGAATGCTTCCTGTTGAATGCTGAAGACACAGTGTTGATCTTGTTGGCAACACAGTGATCTCCAAGGATTGATAATGAATAAAGTTTAAATTTCCAGTTTAAATCCCAGTCAGCAAAGGCACCAAACTAGGAGTTGGAGAGATTTATTTGCTTACCTTCTTAGCATTTGGGAAGAGCACAGGGATAAATCTGAAATTCATGCTTCCTTGTCTGATGAACTCAATCTGCATCTACAATAAAAATAAAACCTGCAGTTTAATTTCAGGTGTGAGGAGAAGGAGTTAATTGCATATCCACAACCAGGCAAGCCTATGTAGTATTTCTGTTCTGATATTTTTTTCTTTGAATGCTACACACTTAGAGTTTTAAGCTCTCCCCGTTATGCATCTCTGCCACTCACTCATTCATCAATCATTTATTGAAGGCCTATTAAAGCCCTGCTCTGTGCAGACTTAGGGTTTCAAGGATTTGGATTCCTTCCAAGTTACACTGAGCTGGCTCCCATCAGCTCACAAAAGTCAGTTGTGTGCATCTCTTCCCAATTCTGTGTTCAGTGACTACATGCTGGTAGCTTGAAATTGGCCATAGGGAAGATATTTATGCAATGGAAATGAGCACATGCTACAAATTAGAAGTTTGGAGGGATTTAGTCTACTAGAACAGCACAGAGACAATCCTTTTCCTTATAAAGCCAGTGGTTCTGTGCATATGCAGAAAGCAGAGCTAACACAGGGCAGTGCAGGAGTGTGAACAGATTATTTGGAGGCTCAAACAGAGCCATACTTCTCCATCAGTGCAAGCCAGTGACAAGGAAGGTGCCATTGGAAATGAAAACAAAAGAATTGGGTTAGACAGGGAGAAGGAGAAGGGAGGGGAAGGTCATGTTCATTATTAGGAACAGCAGGAAAAAGGATATTACTATGGTGGGAACCTCTTGGGTACTGTTGGGGGTCATAATATAGCATGTAGGGTAGGGAGGTCGACTGGGTTCCCTTACCTAGACCAAGTTTTAGATTCAATTTTCAAGGATACTATAGCTAACTTAGCAGCTAAGGGGCTATCAAGCAGCTAAGAGATACACTGAGGGGTTGATTGTATGCCTTGCACACAACTGATCCTGGTTTTATCACTGGTACAATATGGACCCCTCGTCCTAGCACCATTAGTTTCATCCCCCATCCCTGATACTTCAGGGGTATCTTGGGTAATTCTGGCCCAGCAATGTATCCTCTGGCCCTAACAGTAAAAGCCAGCTTGGTTAAGGAAAAAATGGGGCTGGAGAGATAGCACAGCGGTGTTTGCCTTGCAAGAAGCTGATCCAGGACCTAAGGTGGTTGGTTCAAATCCCTGTTTCCCATATGGTCCCCCATATGGTCCCCCGTGCCTGCCAGGAGCTATTTCTGAGCAGATAGCCAGGAGTAACCCCTGAGCACAGCTGGGTGTGCCCCCCCCCAAAAAAAAAAAAACAAAAAAAAAAGCCAGCTTGGTTGACTGAAAATCTGAGAATCACCAGGGTCCTGGTTTTGGCATTGGTTTGTTTGGCAGATAACTTCCCCTCACAAATAATCAGTCAACCAAACAGACTGAACTCTCTCAAACCTAGGATTTACAATATGAGGGAAGTTTAAGATTTCTAAATCCTAAGGCCAGCAAAATATTTCAGCCATCTGATTTCTTCCAATTCACTTTTAAAACAGAAGTCTTCACAAGGTCTGCAAACGGAAAACAGAACAATAAAGAAGATGGTAATGGAGCCTGGTTACTGAAATTGCCATCTAATAGACGCTCATTCTGTTTTTTGGAGTGTGTGTGTAGAGAGGAAGGGGAGGCAATTCAGAGGTGACTCTCAGCAGTTCTCAGAACTGAACCTAATAATTCACTGAAAGGGTCTGAGGGTGCTGCTTGGGGCTCCAGTGCACTTTGCCTTATCTAGTGATGCTTAGGAATTGGATTGGTTTTTATATATACATTCATTTATGGTTTTGGGGGGCTAGCCTTGGCAGTGCTCAGGGGCTACTTTGTGCTCTGTGTTCAGGAATCGCTCCTGGTGGTGCTCAGGGGATCATGTGCTGGGGGCATGCAGTGCCCTGGCCTCCTGCATACAATACTTGGCTTAGTGCATTGATCTATCCCTTTGACTCTATATACATTCTTATACATTTTCAAACACGGATATAATTAAAGCATACAAATATCCTCTACAAGATGTTTTCTCAAAATGGGCTTCAGTAGGAAGCGTGCAGAGGTTAAAGAGAAGGCATAGGACAGGGAAAAGAACATTGTCACAATGGTAGAGAGAGATGTTAATAGTACTAAAAGTGGTGGGGTTTTTTTGTTTTGATTTTTGGTTTTTGGGTCATACCCGGCAGTGTTCAGGGGTTACTGTTGGCTCTGCATTCAGAAATCACTCCTGGCAGACTTGGGGGACCATATAGGACGTCGGGATGCTAACTACATGCCATCGGTGTGCAAGGCAAAACACCCCACCATTGTGCTATCTCTCTAACCCTAAAAAGTTATTTTTTTTAAAAGAGTCTCTCAGAGAGACAAGCTAATGGTGGGAGAGAAATGGGAGGCATTGATGGAAGAGAAAGGGTACTAGTGAAGGGATTGGTGTTGGAATATTATGTGCCTAAAACCTAATCATGAATAGCTTTGTAATAATAGTGACTAAATGAAGGTTTAAATAAAAGATGCTTTCTCAAAATCATCTTTCCCTAAAACTCATAATGGCTGGCAAGATAGTATAGCAGGTAATGTGCTTGCCTTGTACAGGGTTGACACAGGTTCATTCTCTGCTATCCTATATGGTGCCCCAAGAACCGCCAAGAATAATCCTTGAGTGCAGAGCTAAAACAGCCCCTGATCACTGCCAGATATGGCCCCCAAAACAAAAAATCAGATGAGAACAGCAAAATCATATTTTTAAATAGCTCAAGGACTACACAACTAAAAGCACCAAGCAAACCAGTAAACCCAAGTAAGGATAGGCATATGATTCATTTATAAGTCAACAGTGAGAAATAAATTTTCTTTCTGATTTTCAGGAAACTGCATACTCTAACATTTTGCTCGTCTACTGACGTAAGGAGGTTGCCAGCAGCCATTCATTTCCAGTTTCTTTTTTTTTTCACATATTTTCAGATACTGGCTTTTTGGTCAGTTATTATGATGCAGTTATTCCTAGGTACCTGATTAGTTTTCTGTCCTAGAATTAACTGCTACCTGGAAGGAACTAGGAAGTCAGCCAGGTAGGCTGCAGGTACTTCCTTATCTGTCCTTTTCAACCCCTTCAGGGCTGAGGAAGTCTAAGACATGGGTATCTCCAAGAAACTGGGTTTGGAAACTACTGGATTCAAACTAGGCCCGAGGGTAACTGAGCAGATCCACACCGACCCAGAGTGACACATTTCCCCAGGAACTGACAGGAATCTGGAGCCCTTCCCATACCCAGCTGCCAGCTCTTAGGACTGGCAGTTCTCTGGAGATACAGCTAGGACACAGAGTACTGTGGGATCAGGCAGAATGGGCCTAGACCTACTAAGGCAGAAAGAGCATCTCTCATCCCCTCTGCCATTCCCTCTCCCCATTTTTCTCTCCTCTCTCCCACTTCTCCCTCTTCTTACTTCCCCTCTACCTCCTCTTTTACACCTTCCTCCTCTCCCCTCCTCTCTGTTCTCCTCTCCTCTCCAGTCTTCCCATTCTTCTGGTTTTGGGGTCACATCTATGGTGTTTCTAGCCTTATTCCTGGCTCTGGACTCAGGAATCATACCTGGTGATGTTCAGGGGACCATATATGATCTGAAGGATCGCATGTAGCAGACGTGTGCAAGGCAAGTGTCTAAATGTCTGTTCTATCTCTCTGGCCTTAATGCACCATTTCTGGGGCATGCGGATGGGCTGTCAGATCAGATAGACTAGAACAACAGGGAGAGACATCAACAATTCCTTAGACTTACTCCTATACTTTACCATATGGCTTTGGCCTTTATTTTTGGTTAGTTCTGGACTCAGCTAAGAGATGGTGTTTGGAAGTAAAAAAGACAGAGACCATAATAGAGAAGACTTACCCTTTTACTCTCACTGTCTTCTTTCCATGCTCCTATACTGAAGGACAGTACCTAATTGACCTCTCCTGAGGCAAATTTGTATGCCCTTCGGCTGCCTGCCTACTTTCTGCCTTAAGCTGTTTAGTTATTTTGTCTGGGTTTCTTCTGTTTCTTGCCTTAGCTTCTTGTCTCACTCAGTGATTCTTTATGGCCCTTCTAGGCATCTTCACTGAATGTGGGGTGACACGGGGTTTACTGTTCTGGGCCAGTGATTTTCAAGCTCATTTAAATCTAGACTCCTCACCAATTAAACAAGCCTCAGAGGTACTGGTGATGTGGGTTGAGAGGCTCATGAAACCCCCCACCATCAGCCTATGTGGGCACCCATTTGGAATTCCTCACGAGAATCTGACAGTCAAACGCTTAGTTTTGTATCTTTACCAAACGGGATCATTGCCACAGAATCTCGACAATCACGGGAGATTGCTAGACTATGAAATAGCCAGTTCCATAGTGCAATGATATTTTCAGTCATTTTCAGTCAGTATGTGTCTAATTTCTTACAAATATCCCTCTTTGGTTTGAGTCAGGCCAGGCTCTGGAGGGTTTGGGCATGGCAGCGCTCATCCATCAAGAGCTGAGAGCAATATCCTCCTTGGATTGAACACCTGATATGTGCAGACATTTACAGATATGATTTTATTGAATCCTCCTCACAGTGCTCTGAGTACTAGATAGCCATTGGATGAACATTGGGCATAGAGTCACAACAAATGTTAGAGCAATTGGTTCATTGTTATCCATCCATATGAGGAAGCTAAATTTGAATCAGGATGGTGAAGCACAACAACCTATGTCCTGTCCTCTCTGTTACCTGCCTCTCTGGAAAGGCAGGGACAGAAATCACACAGAGGCAGGAAGACATTCTCCTTAGCAGCTCCTAGGACTTTACCTCTGTTGCTGAATAAACCACAGAGACAGTCAAGCACTGCTTCCCAGAGTCTTTGCTTCAGAGATCACAGATGAGTCTCTCTTGGTTGCTGAGAACACTGAGTCCAAGAGCTATTTGCCCAAGATCTCTAGTAGCTGGAGCCAGAACCAGCACCCCATCTTCTCCACCCACTCATCCTGCTGCCTTCTAGTCTCTAATAAAAAAAAGCAGCTTCACAGGAGAAAAGACCCATTTCCAAGGGGCTTTGGGGTGCTGGGGTCTCTCACCACTCACCATGCGATGAATGTACTTAGTATGTAAGCCATGCTCATCCTCATCCAGTAGCGACTCAGTGCCTTCCACATCCTGTTTGTATTTGGGGCTGATTGCTACTATTATCATCACTGTCTTCTGTGAAAGAGATGGAGAAAGCATGTTGAAGGGAGGGTGAAGTGGGATTTGTTTGGGCAAGGCTGCTTGGAAAAGGGCCAACAGGTTACTGGTTTGCCTTCACTGTTCTAGCACCCAGAGCCCAGGAAAGGGAAAGACAAGCACCCCCACACCACTCTCTAATGCAGGTAGCTCCTGTCTGTCTTCCTTTCTGCCCTGTCTCCCTTCCAAACAGAACAAATGGCGCCTGGAGAACCTCTTCTAAGTGGATGTGGTTTTGCCCATTTTCTTACAACCACTACTAATAAACATGGAGGGAAAGCCAGAATCACTCAGCTAAAAGGCTTTGCAGCACCAGTGCTGAGTCCTCTCCTGCCGTCTTCCCCCCCTCCCTCCCTCCTCTGGCTCCAAGCTGTCAGCACTGCACTCTGCTGCCCCCAGCCTCCAGCTTGCGCATGCCTGAGCACCGTCAGGGACAGCAGACCCTTCAGCACAAAACAAGCTTTAGGCTGCAGACAAAAGAAAAGCTACACAATTCCATCCAACTGAGACACTGTCCCCTACTGCTCCTTCCGCTCCCTCAGAAAGAAGCCTCAGCGTGGCCATCACGGACACGGTGGCTGCAATCAATTCCTATCTTGTTAAAGCACAGGGTCCCAGTGACCGGTATTGATTCTGTCAGCAGAAAACAAGTCAAGGGGGGAGAGAGTGGTGTCTAGGTAGAGTGTGCCACAACCTTGAAGGCTACCCCCAGGAAACCTCTTGAGCTTGAGCCTTCCACACTTGGGGTAGCCTCCAAATGAATTGAATTGAAATCTGCCACTCCTTCCCCACTCCCCGCCATCATTTCCTCTTTTCTTTTTCTAGTCAAAAAATTTGTTTGCTCTGATTGTTATCAACCACCTGTGTCTGGTTTGACTGTTATTTCCTGCCTGTGCGTGTCCAGGAGGGTGACCCTATCCTTCCTTTCCAAGTCTTTACACAGCTGCCAACAACAGAGGCTTTGTTGGGATTTTCATAGCTTTAGACTAGCAGATGATGCCAGGGCTTCTTTAAGAAAATAACATCATAAGCTAATTGTCTTTCTCAACAGAAAAACTTGGAATTTTAGAATGTACTTACATCCCTGAGGTAGCGTTCCATCCACTTAATGATATCAATGCCTCGAATCCTGTCCTCAAAGATGTCAATCTACAGGAAAAAGATGTGAGAGGTGGGTCTTAATGAGATTTCTCTCAATGCAGAGCATCAGAAAGTACATGAGATAATATGCATTAAAAGTAGGAAAAATTACTAATGGTTTCTGTAGAGAGAAGCTCCAAAGTGAAAGAAAATAAAACATAACTTTCCTAAAATGTTCCCTATTGCAACCTCCGTAGGCATTTAAGTATTTATTATCCATAATTAGGATAGAGTGGTACACATCAAAGTGAGTTTGGAGCTATACGATAATCATGTTTTAGAAATTTGAGAGATTAAAAAAAATCTGAGGGATAGAGTAGACCACCAAGTTGGAAACTAGCCAGCAACCTACATGCCATATAGATCTATGCAGATATCTATAATTGGAAAAGCAAACATAATCCTGGAACTTTCTAATGGATGCGTAGCATGCAAGTATACTGAGAGACAATTGTGTTTCACTTGCATTAGCAAGGTCATTATAATGGTATTAGGTTCGGTTTCAATCCATACATTTAAAAGGAGTGTATGAAATTTGGAACCAATCCAAGGAGTAGTTGGGAAAACAATGATTGAAATGGTGGTGAAATGTTTACAAAGAACTCTTGGGCTTGATATTAAATATCAAGTCTTTGAAAGAATATTCAAAGGGGAGAAAAACTATTATTTTCTACAGAAGACTAAAGAAGAAGATTTTTCTCAAGCTTAGGTCTGTCCTGCAGCCAGAGAGTATGCATGTGAGTATGTGTGCAATTGTGTGTGCAGGTGTATATGGTTGCATGTTCTGTGCATGTATATACATGTGCAGAAGAATATTACATATGTTTATGTAATGTGCTATGCTCTTGATTGGAAAGAGATTACACTGTTGGATGGTGACTCTGATATATGCATAGGTGTGTATATGTGTGTTCTTGGTTGGAAGAGTCATACTGTTGGATGGTGACTCTGGAAGACTATCCCTGAGCAGAAACCATTTGATTCAGCCAACATTGCTCCCAAATTAATGATCTGAGAAGTTACTCCATCTTTTAGTGTGATCAAGTCAAGTTCTAGCCTTTCATCAGGCTTCCCATGCAAGCCCACCTTCTAGCCTTACCTTCCTTTCTCCACACAGTGACTGCTTTACTTCCTACATTAAAGTCCACTAGGACTTCACTTCTTTTTTGTTTGTTTTGTTTTGGGGGCCCTACCAAATGATGCACAGGGGTTACTTCTGGATCTGCACTCAGAAATTACTCCTGGTTGTACTCTAGGAATCATAAGGGATACACATAAGGCAAACACCTTACCTGCCCAACATCTCTCTTGTCTAACATGTTGCTTCTTTTTCTTTCTTTCTTTTTGATTTTTGGGCCATACCTGGTGATGCTCAGGGATTACTCCTGGCTATGTGCTCAGAAATCGCACCTGGCTTGGGGGACCATATGGGATGCCGGGGGATAGAACTGCAGTCTGTCCTAGGCTAGCAGGGGCAAGGCAGATGCCTTATGGCTTGCGCCATGCTCCGGCCCCAACATCTTGCTTCTTAAACAAAGCTTATGACCCTCTGGATATGTGGGAGTGGGTGGGGCAATATGTAGTGTAACAGTTCTTCACAACAGCTACAGGAAACAAATCCCATTCGGGACATCCTTAATACTGCTGGGCCACCAACAAGTGCCAGCTCTAATATGATATCCTGACAACGAGGAAAATGGGATCAACTTGACCTAAGAGCAGGTTATCCTACCTCACCAGCTAATGATAAGACAAAATCAGAAGACTTGTCACCCTTTGGTCGGTCCAAAAGCCAAGATCGCAATTTACAGATGACTGATGGCTAGAATCATAACCGGACTGTATAGATCTTGGGACCAATAAAAAGCCCTAGTCTAGGGTTTGAACTACAACCTGCACAACAACCAAGATCCCCAGTTCCAAAGGTCTGGCAGAGACAATTCCAGAATGGGGCTCTGGAAACACAATGAAAGACGCTATCCTAGGTTCCATCCTAGGATCAGTGCAAAGATCAAGACCACCAACCACAGAAGATGGATTAAAATGACACCGAGGGAACAGAACTTCTAGAACCACAAAGAAAGACTTCATCATAGGTCCCACTCCTGGACCTGTGCAGATACTGAGATCTCTAGATACGGAGGTCTGATGTCATCACCCAAGATGGAGTAGAAGTCTTCCAAACACCATGAAAGCACCACCGGGAGAGTAAATGAACCTGAATGGAGTCTATAGTTAATCCCGTGACAATATACTCCAAGGGTAGAGAAACCCCACAATGCTTAGGCCAAGTGAATTACTTTTCCAATGACCCCAATATTTACTGTGCCAGTGCAGGAGGGGAAAAAAGGCAACAAACACAAAACATTTTTTCTTTATATATTATTTTTTATCTTCACTTATTATTATTATTATTTTCTTATTTTTATTTACTATCTAGTTTTTGTCGATTTCTTTGTTTTGGAGTGGGTATTGAAGTTGTTGTCCCCATTTATGGTTATATGTTTTTTTTTCTTCTTTTCATTTCTTTCTTTATGTGCTCTGCCATGTTTGTTAACTCAAGACCATGGCTTTTATTGTGGTGCCTATTGTTATCACTGGAGTGCTCACTAGATATTTGACACTTCTTTTTGTACTGTCGGGGTGTTTCACCTTATTTTTCTCCTTCGTCTCTCAAACCTACCATGAGAGCCTCTAGAAGGATTCCATCCATTTTCGACATATTACACTTTTACCCCAGTTTACTACTTTTCTCTTCTTCAAACAAAACCACATAACTTGAAGAACTATCTAGTCCTGCCTCCCAGTTAGAGGGGGAAATAAGGGAGGCACCAAGACCAAGACTACTAGGTAGTAAGCTGGGTACAGAGGGGACCACATATACTATCAGCCCCGGGGGGTGGGGGGGAGGATATGGGAGGTAGGACGAACATGAGGTGTGGGGAGGACAAATCGGTGATGGGAGCCCCCTTGATTTTATGTAACTATGTACCTATAATATTACTGTCAAAAAAAGAAATAAAAAAATAAATTTTTTATGACTTATTATAAGAAAAATTTTTCTTTGTATACCTCTTTTATATACCTTTATAAAACTTAGGGTCACATAAAAATTTGTTGGGTAACAAAGGCTTTTGAGTGGGAAAAGCTTAAGAAGTTCTGTGTTAGGCCTTAATAGCACTACTACAAATCCCCGATCCACTTTGATTCGATCCCACACACCAGCACTAATTCCACCTCACCTAATTCTGTCAAGGAGGATCCCTGAGAGCAGGGCTTCTCCTTCCATCTTCACAAGACAGTGCAGGACAGAGGGTCATGCAAAGCAGGCAGGCTTCTAGCATCATGGGAAGCACAAGCACAATTCGTGCAGGCATTTTGAGTGCAAAAGGACAAAGGTCCAAAGTGCAGCCAGCACCCAAGTTAATAGTACTAGACAAGTAATACACTATTGTAACATCCTGTTATTTACTAAATGTCTCCTAAGGTCTGCCTTATCTCTTCAATGAAAAACATCAATATGCCACATTGTCATAGGTATACAGTATATACTCCAAGTTTTGAAAATATTGCTTTACTAAGAGAACATAAAAAATGGAGTGGCTCTTTTTTTTTTTTTTTTTTTTTTTTTTTTTTTTTTTTTTTTTAGCTCTGTGATTTCTGTTTTAAAATGTCTGATGGGGGAAGGGAGAGGACTCAAAGGGCCAGACCACACACTTTGCATGTGGCAACCTTGGGTTTGGTTCCCAGCACTGGCTGTTCCCCGAAGGACCACTGGGAGTGCCCTCTCTGATCACTAACATGTGTGGTTCAAAAGTAAAAAATAAATGGCTAAAAAGTCAAATCAAAATGGATTAAAGACCTGGATCTTAGACCTGAAACCATAAGGTACATAAAGGAAAATGTAGGCAGAACACTCTATGACATTGAAGCTAAAGTTATGTTCAAGGATAAACACCACTGAGCAAGCAAGTGGAAGCAAAGATAAACAAATGGGACTACTTAAACTAAGAAGCTTCTGCACCTCAACGGAAATGGTGACTAGATACAAAGACTTCCCACAGAGTGGGAGAATATCCATCTGATAAGGGGCTAATATCTATGATATATTCTCAAAGAAGAAACACAGATGGCCAAAGACACAAGAAAAAATGCTCTATATCATTAGTCATCAGAGGGATGCAAATCGAAACAACAATGAGGTACCATTTCATGCCACAGAGACTGGCACACATCACAAAGAACACGAACAATTAGTGCTGGCATGGATGTGGGGAGAAAGAGACTCTCATTCACTGCTGCTGGAAATGTTAACTAGTTCAGCCCTTTTGGAAAATTATATGAATATTTCTTAAAAAAAAACTAGAAATTGAGCTTCCATATGATCCAGCAATACCACTTCTTAGGAGCCCAAAAACACAACGCAGAAAAGCCTGCTGCTTTCTTATTTTCATTGCAGCACTATTCACAAGAGCTGGAATCTGGAAACAATCCAAGTGCCCAAGAACAGATGAGTAGATAAGAAAATTATGGTACATATACACAATGGAATACTATGCAGCTGTTAGGAAAAATGAAGTCATGAAATTTCTTATACAGGAACAAATATGGATAGTATTATGCTGAGCAAATTGAGTCAGAAAAAGAAGGGTAAACACAGAATCAT
>PVKC010050439.1:0-10367 GCA_004027635.1 Crocidura indochinensis
GAATTCAAAAATTCTTTCCCAACTAAGCAAACTAAAATTGATCTAATTGGAGCTGTGATGGATTCATGGTTCATGATTATCTGCTTTTGATATAATAGATTTTCACCACACAAATAAGGTCTGTACATAGAACCGAGAACTAGAATTCTCTTTTTGGTGATGTCCTAGTGTCCATAACCTCTAGGATGGGCTGGCACATCTTTACTGGTCTTATGGTTTCAGTTGAAAGAGACTTCCACAGACCAGAGTGAGTGGAAACACCCAGAATGACTTTGAATGTGTATTACTATGCAGTCTATTTAACAATACATGTTTTTACTCATAGTTCAGGCACAGTTAGTCTAGGAAAATGTGCTCAGAAATAGTCACACAAGAAGCACTAAATCTGGAGAGTCAGTCTCCCAGCTCCTTCTGGAAGGACCATTCATTTTCCTGGAGGACTAGGTACAGGGCTCACCTGCAGAGACTCATGAAAGGTACTTCCTTGGGCCGGAGAGATAGCATGGAGGTAGTGCGTTTCATGTAGAATCCCGGCATCCTATATGGTCCCCCGAGCCTGCCAGGAGTGATTTCTGAGCATAGAGCCAGAAGTAACCCCTGAGCGCTGCCGGGTGTGACCCAAACAAACAAACAAACAAACAAAAAGGCACTTCCTTATGCCCTCACTGGAGACAAGCTGCAGCTGCACAGTCAGATCTACTTCAAGACTGCTCTTAATTGGCCTCCTGCCTGGGTTCTGGAATTATATTTTTAATAAGCAACTTCCCCCAAAGTCTTGTTAAAATCTATCCATGAGTAGACAAAGGAGAGCAAGGAGCTTTGCTGAAAACACCCTTGTGAACTGGGATTTCACAGGAAATATAAGAGGAAAGTAGAAAGAGTGCAGAGTATATGTAATCTGTCCAGGAAGACTGGAAAACTCATGAAAACATTTTGTGTATGGGCGAAATCTTGCTCAGTACCCACCACCCACCTTGCAAGGCAGTTTTCCCTGTAAGTGACGGTGACCAGAAGGTTTTTCAACAATGGGTGGCACTATAATATCCAACTAGACCATTCTTGGTTATCAGATACACTTTGCAAAACAGGGTATTTGGCAGCATCCTTGGCCTCTGCTAATGGTATTTTCAAGTTTTGATAATCAAATATATCTCCAGATATTGTTGATTGTTCTCCTGGGAACAGAGCTGCTTCTATTTGCTCTAGAAAGCAGACTTTTGAGGAGAGCAAATTATCTCCTGCAAATGTTATTTCTTAACACAGTCATGGTTACATGCACTTTCAAGTGTCCTCCTGGTCAGCTTCTAAACACCTTATCTGTTCCTGAGTCTGGTGAGAGGGTGCTCAGCAACGACAGACAAGAGTTGACGAGAAGGGAGCTAGGGGAGCCAAGACAATAAAATGTCACCAAATGTGACCACTAGATGGACCCCTTGCAATGCCAAACTCAGGAGAAAAGGTCAACCAGAAATTTTCTCTGCATAATCTGTGTTTTAAACCAGATGAATACTGGAAATATTTCTTAGTTGAATTCCCCCAGACTCATCTATGATAGGCACCCCAACTGTTAACTGTTTTCCAAAGAAATACAAGAATGAAACTGTGAAGGTTACTAAAGGTGTGACCTGGAACTTGCATCAAATCAAGCTGAACTGATTTGCATTCTGACACCTTGACAGTTTCCTGTTTCCCTATCTGTAAAAAGGGAGTGAACTGAGTTCTTATCTCATGGGGCTACTGTGAACTGTAAGCAGAGTACATGTAAGAAACTGTGAGCCCCAGTACACAACTAACAAAAATGATAAGTGATAAGTCAAGATGAGAATCAAGTCAGCTTTACTGCTGAGTTTCAACTTCCATTTCTGATGTACTGCAATGACCTCCTCCAGGTGGCAGAGACCTCCTCAAAGTGGCAATGACCTCCTGAAGGTGGTAGTGACTTACTCCAGGTGGCAGTGACCTTCTCAAGGTGGTAGTGACCTCCTCAAGTTAGCAGTGACCTCCTCATGGTGGCAACTCAGAAATCTAATCTCTATGAAAGGCCTCATGTGTCAGTCAGATTCTAACAGTTTTGCTCTTAATGCTTCCGTTCATTTTTTTTTACAATTTTTTATAATATGTGCATTTCTCGTAAGTCATCTTACATAGAAGGAAACAAAGGTAGAGAGAAAGAGGGTCAGAGATTTTGTGAGTTCACACTCTAGTTATGGGTAAAGGCAGGATAGCCCAATTATTCTGTCCCACGGTCCACCCCAAAATCTCATGGCAGTATAATCACCCATTGCTCTAATTCCTTTTATAGAAGGAAATATAACTCATTGATTCAAGAAGCTCGAAACAATTGAGTGCACACAAAGAGAAAAGTCCATTACGTTTTATTACTAGAATTTGATCATTTTGAAACGAGATCTTGAACCATGTCAATGCTGGTCTTCTCTGGGCATTCTACAAAAGTGTCCTGAGGTCATTTCCCTTTATTTTTCTTTTATTACAGTAATGCAAAGAGTGACTAACTGTTTTCTGGAAAGGGTCAAAAAGTAAACAATTTAGAATCTGTAGGTCATGATTCTCTATTGTAAGTAGTCACCTCTGCAAAAAGAAAGGAATCAAAAGCCAAAACACAAATATAACCAAAAACAAATTGGGGGTCATAGAAATAGTGCAGTGGGTAGGGTATTTATTATACACACACCCTACTATAATTCAATCACCGGTTTACCATATGGTTCCCTGCCAAGAGTAATTCCTGTATGCATATCCATTTGTAACCCTGAGCAACACTGGTTGTGGCAAAAAAAAAAAAAGTGATTGGCTTCATACTATGCACCAATAAAGATTTATTTATAAACCACTAAATTTGGCCTTTGGAATACAGTTTGCCAACTTCTGATCTCATGCACAACTTTATCCAAAACTTGCACTTGGTTTTGATATGATCACAATGAAATTTCTTATTTCATATTTCCTTCAAAGGAAAAGGGCTATCTGTTTTTCTGATAAGGTGTTTCTAAGCTGAGTAAATTAAAATGGAACTGGGTGGAGTAGATGCCAGAGTGGGAAACAGTCTGGAATGTGGATAGCCTCTGACCCCTGGGTCCATCCTAGTGAGTGATTCAAGTGGTTTATACAGAGGACAGTAACTTATTTGTATAATAGTGGACACAGAAACCATGTAAGCAAGATCCCTCTCTTTTCTGTAACCAGGAGCAAACCCTATACTTGTTGAATTGCTCCAAGTACACTTTAAGCAAATGTTCCCTGTTGCTCCTTCAGTATTGCCTCCTGAATCTCTATGTGGATTCCTCTTGTGTGTTACTGCTGGAACAGGGCTGATGGTCTTCTCTGGTTGTAGTAATGTAAGTAATCAAAAGCGAATGATTAAATTCTATAATAATGCTCACCAAACCTGAAAATAGGGGCTGGATTTACAATATGGGATTTGTTTTGCATGCAGTGGATCCATGTTTGATCCCCAGTACCTGAACCCTGGTAGGAGTAACCTCTGAGCAAAAAGTCAGGAGTAAGTTCTTAGCCCCAATGGGTATGGCTCAAGTCAAAACAAAAACTAAGAAACCCTGAATATACTTCTAATTCTTTAAAAAGAAATGTTTTCCATGAAATTATTAAAGTATATGCTTTATACAATTAGAAAATATTAATAGGCGGCCGGGCAGTGGCGCTGCAGGTAAGGTGCCTGCCTTGCCTGCGCTAACCTAGGACGGACCGCGGTTCGATCCCCCGGTTCCCCATATGGTACCCCGTGCCTGCCAGGAGCGACTTCTGAGCAAATAGCCAGGAGTAACCCCTGAACGTCACCGGGTGTGGCCCAAAAACCAAAAACCAAAAAAAAAAAGAAAATATTAATAAACGCATAATAAAGACACAAGTGGACACATTTACTATTAGTGGGACATTAAAAATAAATTCAAATCACCTACAAGGTTTGTAAAGTGAACCTGTCCAGTCTGCATTGAATTTAATAGGAGAGGAGAAAGGTGTATTTGCATGAAGATAAATAAGTATATTACTTTTTCTGTTGAGAATGATATTATTACACTATTAGAGTAACAGTCACAATAATAATAATAGCAGTTCGTATATCACAGAAGTGAAAAAAATGAATATAATTTTTTAAAAATTGTGGATCAACAGTTTATTTCATTAATTTTTTAAATAGTTTTCTTTTGGAAAATAATTTATTTCAATTTTCATTATTATAGCTTTTTATCATTTTGTATAGTATTATATGACTATAGAATGTTATTCAAAAACAAAATGAAACACAACATACTATATTTAATGGTATTTTTTGTATATTATTTTCTTACCTGGCAAATTTTCAAATTGACACATACAAAGACACAATTTTAAAAAACTACTGATTCAAAATGAAACCAACAGTGCCCAAGGTTGCCTTGGGGTTGATGGATGAATCACTATGATTAGTTTCCAGCCATTTCTTTTCTCACTGGCAATTTATAAAACCCATCTTTCTGAGTTCCTATCCCAATGACACAAGAATGATAAACAGAAACAAATCAAGCTTTGTAATTGTGGAGCAAAGTTAACTTGTCAGGAAAATGGAAATGTACATGTTCAAATTGTCCTTTGAACTTAAAATATTCCAAGAATATGATTCAGGTCTCAATATATGCTATGAATAAATAGGAGGTAGCTTTTCCATCAACAGGTTTTATTAGTTAAATAACAATTGTATTTTTCCTAGATATTAATCTTGCTATATTCTAAAAATGCTGTGATTTGAATAACAATGGTTTTTAATATAAAATCTTTATTTAAGCACCATGATATAAACATGATTGTAGGTGGGTTTCAGACATAAACAGAACACTCCCCTTCATGAGTGCAACAATTCCACCACCAATGCCTCACCCTCCCTCCTTCCCAACCCCTGCCTGTATTAGAGACAGAAATTTTACTTCTCTCATTAAGATAGTCATGACAGTTGTTAGTGTAGTCATTTCCCTAACTGCATACACTACTTTTTGTGGTGAGCTTCATATTGTGAACTGGTCCTTCCGGCCTTCATCTCTATTGTGTCTGGGCATTATTACAATAATGTCCTTAATTTATCTTAAAATCCATAGATGAGTGAGACTATTCTGTGTCTATCTCTCTCCCTCTAACTTACTTCACTCAGCACAATATATTCCATGTGCATCCATATAAAGGAAAAATTCATGACTTCATCTCTCCTGATAGCTGCATAATATTCCATTATGTATATGTACCACAGTTTCTTTAGCCATTCTGTTGAAGGGTATCTTGGTTGTTCCAGTTCGCACTGCAATGAATATAGGTATGAGGAAAGGATTTTTGATTTGTATTTTTGTGTTCCTAGGATACCCTAGGATATATTCCCTAAGAGTGGTATAGCTGGATCATATTGGAGCTCAATTTCCAGTTATTTGAGGAATCTCCATATTGTTTTCCATAAAGGCTGGATTTGATGACATTCCCAGCAGCAGTGAAAAAGAGTTCCTTTCTCTCCACATCCCCACCAGCACTAATTGTTCTTATTCTTTGTGATGTGTGCCAACCTCTGTGGTGTGAGATGGTACCTCATCATTGTTTTTATTTGCATCTCCCTGATGATTAGTGATGTGGAGCATTTTTTCATGTGTCCTTGTCCATATGTATTTCTTCTTTGAGGAAGTGTCTGTTCATTTCTTTTCAATATGGTGTCTTATAAAATTAATCAGTTGCTTTCTTAAATTTTATATAATACATTATAGCACAAAGTTTTTAAGTAAATCATCAAATTTTGCTCTTCAAAAGTAGTAGTTAATATGCAGAAATTAAATTTACTTACAATTCCAAAAACTATTTTAACAAAAATCATTTATGTATGTGTATATGTATTTTTAATGTGTTAGGTCATAGAAGGAAGAAATTATTTAAGTTAAACTATGTGGGATAATTATATATGTAGATAAATGCATTTTATTTTATTTTTATTATATTTTTATTTAAGCACCATGATTACAAACATAAGTGGCAAATGTGTTTAATTCAGTCTAAAAAGATAAAAAGCATTAGTTTCATAGTTATAATATGTAGACATTGAAATATTGAAACACTTTATCAATAATATAATCAAAGCCAGATTCCAAACATAAACACCTGAGTGACTTGTATTTAAAAAACAACTTCAAGGGGCTGGATCATTAACACAGTGGTAGGGTGTTTGCTTTGCACATGGCTACCTAAGACAGACCTGGGTTCGATCCCTGGCATCCCATATGGTCCCCCTAGTCTGCCAGGAGTGGTTTCCTGAGCACAGAGCCAGGACTAACTGAAGTGCCACCAGGTGTGGCCCCAAAAAAACAAAAACAAAAAACCCCAACAAATTCAAATAAGATATCATAAACATGTGAGACACAAATGATCATTGTTGATGAAATGTAAGTAAAATGTATCAATACCTTATAATATCTTATAGTATGCCTTATAATATAATATCTCAAGATGTATTAATACCTTATAATATCTTATGCATCTTATAATATCTATCAATAATGCCACATTGGTGACTCATTTTCCTGCTACAGAACACATAGTGCAGGTAATTGCTGGCAAGATTTTGAATTCTTTTTTTAGAATTAAGTTTGAGTACCAACTGGAGCATTGGTAAAAGGTGAAGGAAGAGACATTTGGGTCAAATGATTAAAAAATCTCACCTAATTCACTATTTCCCTCAAGTATAGCCGTCTGGGCAGGTTGTGGTCTATTATGGAAGATGGTGGCATACAGAGCTAGTGATAAGGGGAAAATGATCTTGCAGGAAAAGAATTAAAAGAATGTCATCCTTGTTTACTCTGGTTCATTTTTTTAATACAGCAGTCACCTTGACATTTCTAAAAGAATTTTTCAAGAGCACAAGTTCAGAAAGTATGCAACTTGTCCAAATAAAATGTTCAGAAACACTGGTGGCCCTATAAATTTTGGCCTTGCTAGTTTTCACTGAAGGGTGTGCCTTAGATCACACTTAAATATAAGGTGGGCATACTCTTGCTTATGAGGAAGGCTTTTGTTTCAGGTGTCTGGGAATCCATACTAGGACAAATGACAGCACTAGGTGATACTTCTAATGACTGCTTAGTAATGTGGATGAGCACTTTTATGCAGAGCTATTCTCTGGCCTTCCCTCTAAATTGGGACAGTAGAAGTTACCAATAACATAATTTGATCTAGTTCAGGCATAGACCAAAGATGGATTAAGAAATAGCTCATCTCAGTATGCAGGGAGTGACCCCTGTGTATGGAGCCAGGACTAACCATTGAATACTGCCAGGTATTCTGCTCCCCCAACTAAATGTAACTAAAGGTGGTCAAATATTTAGCTTACTTGTAGAATGCCTGGCTTCACATTGAATCAAATCCCTATTACTATTACAAAAAATAAACAGAAATAATTTAGTCAAAAAATACCAAATATATAGGGCTTGGAGATGACTCATCAGCTAAAGTGTTAGCTATGCACATGTGAGACTGTGGACTTTGATTCTTGGTGCCACCATATGCACCAACTATCATGGGAACTCTGTTGACTAATATCCCTGGGGTCACAGGTATGGGGAGAAAAATGTATCTGTTTTATGTAAAGAATGTGAATAGCATATCTATGTAAATATATTGCATCTATATCATGGGCGAGTCAACATTTGAGTGAGATTTCTGGGTTTCAGTTTCTTTGGGAACCATTAGTGATGCTTCAGGATTCCTGGCTATTCTCAGAAGACCAGGGATTAACCCTTGGATTACAGCATGTAAAACTCACACTTCAGTTTTTGGACCATCTTCTTGACCTAATATATTTTTTGAATAAAGTTAAGATTTTAGTATATATTTATATACTAATCTCAGTTTCCAACTACAACTTTAGGTACCAAGAGGACTCTACTTTTTTCACTTACTTTGTTTATTGTTTCAAAAGAATTTCAGAAGTGTTTGATCCATACTGTACAGTAGAAATTATAACTTTTCTCATTGAACAGTTGAAAAATAAACAATAATCCAATCAAGGGGTTAACATATCTTAAGCACTTAAGAGACTATTTGTTATGGTCTCCAGTACTGCTATTTTAATGCTATTATTGTATACTTCCTCCGGTACTTCGGGAGTGCATGGAAAGTATTTTTGAACTGCTTAACTTTGGTCTTGAACATGCAACTTGCTTCTATCAATAGCACAAAGGAAGAAAGTCAATTTTACAATCTGGAGTCCAAGATGAAGGAGTCTTGTGTGCTCCATTTTTCTTTTGTGTTTCTGCTTCTACCATGATAGGAGCTCTCTCACCACTGATCTTTCAACCCCCCAATCTCAGCCCAGAAAGCATACATATGGTACTGAGTCACCCTTACTCTCACACCTTCACTAAGGTGCATCACCTTCTTACCCAAGAAATCTGGAACAGAAAAGCTTACAAAGCCTATTTTTTTTGTAAACTGTGTACTGAAAATGTGGAATAAACAAATACACAATTAAAATGTAAAAAATGATTTCAGTGCTGTCATGCATTGTGTCTTGTGAGGGACTCTGTCTGAAAAATGTGTTCTGAGATTATCATCTTGTCTTTACATTATCTTAAGTATAAACACATAAATCTGATGTTATTGCCAACTATATGCCCTGCTAATTTAGTTATTGCTGTATATATTGCTAATATATATTAGCTAATGTAGCTAATACAGTTCAGTTCACTGAGATCACCTTCATACTTGGTTTGTTGCCAGCTAAGGATCACATGACTGTACTGCGATTAGGATGCTTTTTAGCATAGTAATGGCTAGTTGATAATCTTGCTAATTCAATTTATTTTAATAGCACAAGCAGAAGATATCAGATAAGTAAATGCCTGTTGGAGAGGATACTAATTGAGGTAGCTGAAGACAGTGTGACAATAGATATGTAAAAATAATTTGTGGGATAGTTTGAATAATGGGTATGGCACCTGTGTTGTATGCCTTCATCCAGGTTTGATCCATAGTATTGTGTGTGGTCCTACAAGTCCTGCCAGAAATGAATGCTTAATGAAGAGCCAAGTGTAAACCCTAAACACCACTAAGAATGGCCCAAACAAACAAACAAACAAAACTTGAAACAATTGTGGAAGTCACAGAATAGAAGTTAAAGAAGATTGCAGAAGTCAGATTTTTCAGGAGGTACATGCCAACTGACTCTTAAGGAGAGATGAAACAGCAATTCTTTTATATGCAGACCATGCATGGGTAAGAAGTTGGGTATCCTAAAATACTCCTTCCCTCACCGTCCTCCCATTCCCCATAGCTGGTGATTTTCAGTTGGTGTTTTATCCTTTTCCCTTTCCAGGATTACCTTAATCATCTTTTCAACAAAATGTTCTTGATCCTTGATGACCATCATTTTAGGAGCCAGAAAAATAGTACCAGCTAATCTGAATTTAATTCCTGTTACTACATATGGTTTCCTAAGCACATCTAGTAGTAAATCCTCAGTTCAGAACCAGGAGAAAATTTTGAGTACTGCCACATATTGCTCCCAAACAAATAAACAAAAGTAACCAGACAGAAATAAAGAAAAAGAAAGAAAGAAAGAAAGAAAGAAAGAAAGAAAGAAGGAAGGAAGGAAGGAAAGAAAGAAAGAAAGAAAGAAAGAAAGAAAGAAAGAAAGAAAGAAAGAAAGAAAGAAAGAAAGAAAGAAAGAAAGAAAGAAAGAAAGAAAGAAAGAAAGAAGAAAGAAAGAAGAAAGAACATGTTTTTATTCATCAGCTTTTCATTTGAGCATTGTTGAGTGAGGGAAAGTTTCCAGACAAATCCACTGTCTATATGAAGTTTGTGCACATTGCCTATGTTTGTGTGGATTTTCTCTATGTAAATACATGCACCTGAAGTTTGCTGGCAGGTCCCGGGTGTCCCAGTCTTATTCAGGTGGGGGGACATAAAAAAATTAACCTGAAATTCAGAGTCTTGTGGCAGTCACCTTGTTCCCTAAATTGGATAGGTGTTGACTACTTGCAACTGTGAACTGGAATAAGTGGGTCAAAAATAAATAAAAAAATTTCAAACTATAGTTTTAATATTAGAGTGTCTGAGTCTTTAAAACTTGGATCATGATTTCATGGTGAAGAAATAGCATAACTAATTTATTTACATTAATCAAACTATGTAAAATTGATTTCTCTTTTTTTTAAACTGAGGCAAAACACTTGTAATTGTTTTCTTATAATTGTAATTTTCAAGAACTTGTAGGTGGTAAGTGAAAACTTACTATATCAGAGACAGAGGAAATAAAAATTTTAGGTTCTTTTCCCTTATGATGACTCTGCTAATCAGGTGCCCCTGGATATGGCACCCCACAAAATACA
>PVKC010050440.1:0-10593 GCA_004027635.1 Crocidura indochinensis
GAAAGAGGGATGGAGGGAAGGAAGAAAGCAAGAAAGGAAGGATAGAAGGAAGGTGGGATAATTGAAGAAAGAAGGGAGGGAGGGAATGACATGAGGAAAGAAGGAAGAAGGGAGGGGAGGAGGGAAGGAATGAAAGAAGGAAGGAAGGAAGAAAGGAGAGAAGGAAGGAAGGAGGCAATTACATATATTTTTTGCTTTTATGTGTAACGAAAACATCAAATCAAATAGATGTCAAACTGGCTAATATATTTGGGAGGGCTACACCTGGTGTTGCTTAGGGCTTATTTCTGTCTTGGAGTTCAGAAATCAGGCCTGACAGACTCGAGGATCCATAAGGGATGCAGATGATAAAACCCAGGTGAATTGTGAGCAATGTGAATACCTACATGCTGTGCTATCGCTTTGGCCCTGGTTAATATTTTTAAATAATGTATTTTAGAAAGTCAAATTCTTTTAAATAATTACTTTTAATAAATGACTAAATAAAATGATCTGAATTTGAATGAATGATAACCGTCTAACCTTATGCATATTTAGAATTTTCACTGAACATAGATGTGTGGTTTCCAAACAATTACATAATTTATACAAACATGGGGATAAGGTAAAAGGAAGTGTCTTAGAATTAACTAAACCAGTAGTAGTCTCATAATTTTCCCCAGCAGGAAACACATTGTTATTATTTTCTTTTTGAAGCATATTGATTTACAAAATTGTTAACTTTACGTTCGGAGCAATGGTGCAAGCTGTAGGCGTGTGCCTTGCACACGTAACCTAGGATGGACTGTGGTTCATTCCGCCTGCGTCCCATATGGTCCACTAAGCCACAAGTGATTTCTGAGTGTATGGTCAGGAGTAACCCTTGAGAATCACCGGGTGTGGCAAAAACATACAAACAACAACAATAACAACAAAAACCTGTTATCTTTAGGATGTTATTACACTCTTACATCACACCTTCCACGAGATCTTGCATTCTCCACTTTTGTCTCTGAATTGCTTCTCATTCATCCAATTCTTGCCTTTAGAAAGCTCAGTTTTATAAACCAATTTCAGATTTGTGTCATTGAACTATTAGACATTCCTATTCTATGTTATTCTTAATAACTTGTACATTAAAATATTTAGAAGAGAACTTAATTGTATGCATTCATGCACTTTCACTGTAATTGTTAATTTATTACAACCAAAATTATTATACCTATTATATAAACTTATCTAAAAATACAAGTTCCTCAAATAACTTTAACTGATGTAATTTCACTGTGACTTTAATGATTGAGAAAATCAATTCTGGTATGTCCATTCTTATGTAGAGTTTTATATTTACCCCAAACTCCATTAGTTTTTCACTAGTTCTTTTACTTTCCTCCAAGAATATACCTTATATTCCATGGCACATCTAATTTGTATCAATTTGAGTCCTGAACAATATTGATTTCTACTTTGTACCCTGAGTTGTGGAGGTAGTTAATAGACACCAGAGACATTGAGCTAAAATTGGAAAATGAAGATAAATAAAAATTATTTATGTTTTGTGGCTCATTTGTAAATTTTATAACTATTTTTCTGACCAGAAAAATGCATTGAAATTTAAATGTTTATATATGCATATATTTAAATATATTTAAGTATACACATTTATATATCACAAATTTACAATTGAATTCAGAGGAGTTTTGTGGGATAATTAAATAATTACATTATTCACGAAGAAAAGGACTGATATATATTTGATGACATGTTGATAACCTGCCAAATATTTTAGAATAATTTTCATATACTTAAACTGATATGAAAATGGAGTCTCTTTTCCTAATTTTCCACTGTGGAATATGGCAGGTTTTTTTCTCTCTGAACTGTCAGTAACAAAGTAATATCAGATTTCCATTGGTTATCTGTGCTTTATAACTGTAAAAATGATAATATTTTTGCAATATATTTTCTTGAGAAGTATTATAAATTTGAATCAATATACATATATTTTGAAGAAGCACAAAAATATAATCCATGTCTTTAAGATGGATGTGTTCTTATCAGCAAACTATAAACTTCTGTAAATGTTATTCTTTTCTGGAATGACAATATATATGACATTTTAACCTTCTAAATAGTCAGTGTGTTTTTAAAGGTAAATATAAATAAAATTTAGATTTTATAAACTTTCCTTCTGAAGGAAAGTTGATGGTTAAAGGTTTTTGTTTCAAAATTATATTATCTAAAGTAAAAAATGTAGCTAATTATAAAATAACAATAAATGTATCATATTATGTAATGTAAATGTAAATTTACATTATGTAAATTATGTAAATGTAATGTGTTATGCCATAATTCTATTTAGTCAAAATGCCATTTTCTATGGGTAGGTGTGGTGGAAATCCAGGTTATTCTTCACAGTTTTTTTTTTTCTTACACTATGATCCAGAAACAGTTCTAATGGCACTCTAGGGGCCACACATGTGTAAAGGATTTGAATCAGTTTCAGCAGATATGAGATAAATCCTTTACCTCTAGTACTAGTTTAGGCACCAAAGAAAAAAATTTAAAATTTATAGTGATTATAAGACTATAATTAAAGTGTCTAATTAAAACTAAAATAAAATATTAGAGAACATCAAAAACAAAATTATAACAAAGTATCATTAGCTTATCCTGACATGTACAATAAATTAAAATGTAATGTATATCTCATCGATTTACAAAATGTCTAAAATTAATATTAAAATCGCTTACATCCTGAGTATATACTAAATAATGATAGATTACAAAATTTGCGTCAGCATTTCACACTGCATGAGACTAGGAAAAATAGAAACTATTCTATAATGGAAGATGAGCTATTTGAGGATACAATATAAGGCAAATATTGATTCTGAGAAGAAAGATGATATGAAAATAAGACATTTGACAGACATGAAAAGAATCGCAAATACTTATGAATGAGCTAGTTAAGGTCAGAATATCAATTAAATGAAAGTAATTGGAAGTATCAGCTCTGTAGATGGAAACAAATTGATGAAATACTGATTTGAAAAAGTAGAAAAGACATTCTCATTTAAAACAAACCATGAAAATAAAGATATTACTTATCATATTATGTTTTAGAAGTTCCCACCATGTGGATTGTCATAAATATTCCAAATCACTGAGATTGAGGTTTTGTTTAAAACTCAATCACTCCACCATGGAAAAGTTTTATGTCTCAGATATTATGTTTATATTTTTGTTGTGCTTTATTTTTTTCCCCACATCAAACTAGGGATTACTAGAGACAGCACTCAGGAATCACACTTGGCAGTGCTCAGAAGACAATATGAGAAACCAGTATATTGGCATTCAAATAAAACTTTATTTGCAAAGATAGGTGGTAGGCAGATTTGAGCAGTGGGCCATAATATACTAAACCCTTTTCTGTAGGGAAGAGAAAAAAATAATCAATTTTGACTTTGGAAGTTAAATATAATCACAAAATTTCAAAGGCAATTTCAAAAGAATACATTGTTAATTTCAAACTGGTGAAAAAGAACAATGAAATAAAAGTATGCATACACATATACATACATACTGATAAAAATACAGTCACCCTAAAATATGAAATAGGAAATAAAAACACAACGAAATCAGGCCAAATAAATGTCTTAAATAAGATGGAAAAAACAAATGTAAACTAATACTATTAATTCCCAGCATACCAGTGACTCAGAATAGCAATTACAAACCAAAAATTGTCAGGTAGGATTTTTTTTAACATTTTTTATATTATTTTAACACCTTGATTACATACATAATTGTGTTTGGGTTTCAGTCATGTAAAGACCACCACCCATCACCAGTGCAA
The DNA here is from genome assembly GCA_004027635.1 of Crocidura indochinensis. Lineage (NCBI taxonomy): Eukaryota > Metazoa > Chordata > Mammalia > Eulipotyphla > Soricidae > Crocidura > Crocidura indochinensis. Next base: position 3,839 of record PVKC010050440.1, read on the forward strand.
TGTTCCCATCACCATTGTCCCAAATCTCCCTCCTCCCCAACCACCCCCCGCCTGTACTCTAGACAGCCTCTCCATTTCCCTCATACATTCCATTATTAGGACAGTTCAAAATGTAGTTATTTCTCTAACTAAACTCATCATTCTTTGTGGTGAGCTTCATGAGGTGAGCTGGAATTTCCAGCTCTTTTCTCTTTTGTGTCTGAAAATTACTATTATTGCAAGAATGTCTTTCATTTTTCTTAAAACCCACAGATGAGTGATACCATTCTGCATTTTTCCCTCTCTCTCTCTGACTTATTTCACTCAGCATGATAGATTCCATGTACATCCATGTGTAGGAAAATTTCATGACTTCATCTCTCCTGACAGCTGCATAATATTCCATTGTGTATATGTACCACAGTTTCTTTAGCCATTCATCTGTTGAAGGGCATCTAGATTGTTTCCAGAGTCTTGCTATGGAAAATAGTGCTGCAATGAATATAGGTGTAAGGAAGTGGTTTTTGTATTGTATGTTTGTGTTCCTAGGGTATATTCCTAGGAGTGGTATAGCTGGATTGTATGGAAGCTCGATTTCCAGTTTCTGGAAGAATCTCCATATCGCTTTCCATAAAGGTTGAACTACACGGCATTCCCACCAGCAGTGGATAAGAGTTCCTTTCTCTCCACATCCCCGCCAACACTGTTTGTTCACATTCTTTGTGATATGTGCCATTCTCTGTGATGTGAGGTGGTACCGCATGGTGGTTTTGATTTGCATCTCCCCAAGCTGAGAACTTCTGCACCTCAAAGGAAATAGCGCCCAGGATACAAGAGCCTCCCACTGAGTGGGCGAAACTATTCACCCAATACCCGTCAGATAAGGGGCTAATTTCCAAAATAAACAAGGCGTTGACAAAACTTTACAAGAAAAAAACATCTAATCCCATCAAAAAATGGGGAGAAGAAATGGACAGACACTTTGACAAAGAAGAAATACAAATGGCCAAAAGACACATGAAAAAATGCTCCACATCACTAAACCTTATATTTTTAAAAATCTTTTACAAAGGCTAGAGAACTGTTTCTTTTTGTTTGTTTATTTGTTTGTTTGTTTGTTTTTGGTTGAGTTTTGTTTGTTTGCTTTGGGGTCACATCCAGTGACGCTCAGGGGTTATTCCTGAGTTTGTGCCAAGAAATCGCTCTTGTCTTGGGGGACCATATGGAATGCTGGGGTATTGAATCACGAATCGTTCTAGGCTAGCACCAGCAAGACAGAAGCCTTATCGCTCTACACCACCACTCTGACCCTGAGAACTGTTTATTTTTTTAAGTTTGGGGGCTATTTTATAGATAAAATACATCACAGTGTCCATTATCCCATGAAATTTTATTGGTGGTGTCTCTTTCTGAAAGACTGAGAAATATAGAAGGCACATGTTTGGGAGACTCTGTTTTATATTTTGACTACTTCACTACATTTGTGTAAGCATGGTGCTTAAATAAAGATATTTTTTAAAAAAATTAGTTAGCCAGAGTAGTGTTTTTTTCTTTCTGTGGAATTCAGTATTTTCCAGGGGAGTTATAAGTGAAAATAGCATGAATAAGGGCCTATAGCATATTAATATTATATATGCTAAAAAACCAAATAGAACATAAATTTCACTCATGTATTAAGATTATTGACTCAGGATAAGTCCTGAAAATCTATGTAAATTCATGGCACATTTAATGCTACTGAATATTATTTTAAGTGTCAATGCATTTCATATTAGGTATGTAATTTTTAATGAATCTGTAGTAGCCCTAGGTTAAAATAATATTTTAAAGTTTAACTGAGGAGAAATTATAAATTTTCTACTAAGCCAACAATATTATAAAGTATTGGTCACATTTGTGTCCATCAACTTCTCATTGCCCACCTTTTGCTTGGGTAGCTGCTGCAGCAGCAAGGAAGCAGATCACTCTTCACATCTACATCAACTTGACTGTTCCAGGTAATATTGACTTTCTGCTTCTGTGTTTTCATACTAATCCTGTAGAATGGACACATCAGAACCTTCTAAACCAAAATCTATACAAGCTCAAAGTTGTGGCTTGAAGTAAACTGGAGAAGTTTTCCTTACATACATAATGTGAGATATAATTTTCTTAAATGCTTTCCTCTTGACATATCCTCTATGTCCATAACAGAACCTGGCAAGATAAACCACTTGATCCTCGAAGTGATCTTAGAGGATATACCTCTATATTTGTTTATTTTCTTAATTTTATTTTTAGAAACAGCTTCCCTAAATGTAATTATTATAAAAACTTATTTAAAAAAGCAGCTTACTTTATATCTAACAAGGGTAAAAGGTCTTTAATATTTATAGTCTGGATCCTAAAATATTAAAGAGACCTGAGACTAGGACTGTGTCCAGAGATAAAACGGTGAAAATAAGGGGAAAATTCTAGCAACAAAAAGTGCTTTTTGGACAGACATTCTTTACATTGAGTTCTACCTGTTTTATAAATATTATGGTATGCTCCCACCAGCAAAGTTAAATTAAAATTATCTTTTTTTTATGGTTTCTAAGGTTATGAATTTAGCAACCTTGAACCCACTGCTTAAAGCTTTAGAGATATGTGTGAAGATGTATGGTAAGAACAGCTGCTCAGATAAATATAAGAACAGTTTGCTGAGGCAGCATACTGAGTTACTAAATCTTTGAAAAAATATATATACACACATATAGCTATATATGCATTTGATGCATATACATAGATTACTTGACATCACTTTGTCTAGGTTTTACATAACAGCTTTTAAAGACAAATATAAAATTGCAAGCAGTTAGAAAAACATATGTGGAAAGAAAATGTACTATCCATACTAACTAAATCAAGAACACAGACAGGTTGTCTTAAACATTTTGTGTGAAAAAATATAATTGCCAGAAAATTAACCCTTTTATTTTTTTATTGACCTACCATTTCACATGAAAATTCAAATACCAGGCACAGAAAATTTGATAATCTCAGGATGTCAACAAACCCGCCAATTCTATATCTGAAATAGATATGCTAACTTGCAATGAAAAGTTCAGAACATGAGGCTGGTGAAGTAATCCTTTAGTGTTCATTAATGCAGCTAGAATTTTCTGCTGTTCCCATTGGAGAGAACGTGTAAACTAGAAACAATGTAGATGAGCAAGAATAAAAGAAATAAAACTTACCAAAATAACAATGTGCTTTGATAAAAGTTATCTATGACTTAATCATCTATACTTAATGCCCTTGATTTTTTCAACTGTTACTGACCTAAGATAATTTCTGGAATATTGGGTCATCTGCCCATTGTGATAAAGCACATCCTTCTGATTTCAGAATGACACATAGATTCTTATGGGCTTATGTTTTCTCCTAGAGATTCCCTATAAAATATTCAAATTTGCTATTGTCTTCATCTGATTTGTTAGAGCTCCTTGAATCTCCACAAACCATTTCACCTTTTAACTTTTAACAAAATATTTGAACCTTTAACTTTTGGCTATTTTCCCTAGAGCATCCCAGATAGGTTACTCTCATATCATGATATCAAATTAATATTCATTGAAATGATTCTACTGTTCTCTCCCAAGAGAATGATTAACATAATATGTCAAGGCAAATCAGTATTAATACACCCTTATCTAACCAGGTATTTTTTTCCTGATGAACTGTGATATATATACTTGTGAGCTTTTCTCAAGGGTATTTCTAATAATTCTAAATAGAAAGCCCTACACTAACACTGACTATTTGGAAGGGACATGAACACAGCTAACTACAGAGGTGCTATATTATTTTATTGTTATAAACCCCTTTATGATATGACATCTGAAACTAAGCAATTAAATTGCATTTCTTATATGTTTCAAAATAAATTTTGAACTGTATTTAACTTATTCAAAATATATTTTATATATTTGAATGACATATATAAAAAGGGAAATGAGGACAAATCAGATACTGAATCCAAACAGTTTGAAATTTCATTTTTTGTTTTGCTTTGAGGTGATCGGAAATTACTCTTGAATTACTACTAGTGGTTCTGAAGGGACTATTGGAGATGTTCAGAATTTAACCCAGGTGGGCCACATGTAAGGCAAGCTCACACAAAGCAGTGCCATCCCTCTGTCCTGATTTAATTATTAGAGAAACTTGACCTACATCAAACTTTTAAAATTTCTTTGCTCTACAGAATACAAAATAAAGCAGTAGACTCTTTCAGTGTATATAATAAAATATTGAGTGTTACCTTGTATTAAATAAGTTAAACATGCTATAATACTAGTTATTATGTGAGTGTTCATCCACAGAAATATTGAGCAAATCTCATCATGTCTACTATTGCCAGTTTGAAAGAGATCTCCCAGAGATGATAGCTTGGTTAGCTTCAAAAAGTCTATTCTAAATACTTGGTAATATTGCAGGTGAAAGAGCAGTCTTCAAAAATAGTTCCCAGTTAGATCTCTCAAGTTTCAGAAAGGAGTATGTAAGTCTGATAAGAAAGTCAAGAGCAACTGTTTTGCACATACATAGAAAATAATCATAAAGCAAATGTCGAAGTTTTCGTAGGACAAGTTCAAGAACTGAGTGCAAAAATGATCAAAAGAATTTCACTTGAAATAATGCTTACTAGTGATTGAGAAAATAGCATCTGCAGTAAAGGCTTGATTTCTTAGGTCCTTGTATGCCTGCAGGCTGATGTTATCCCTTTAGAGATTTATACACAGTCAAAAGTATTATTTTTTGGTTTTCTTTGCTTCAACATTCTGAGATTGAAATTACCTCTTATTAAAATTGTGTTTGCAAATTACCTTTTGTTTCAGGAAATGTAATAAAAAACTAATTTTAGTCCTTAAGAATAAGATTAGGCACTTCAGATTAAAGAACTCGTTATCTGAAATTGAACTGTTTCTTATTTCTGTTCAGTTTACAAATGATCCACAAAACTGAACACCAAGATATATTGATAAAATATAATAGCCATTAATAGATATGTAAGCATTTGCCTATCTTCATTTCTATAAAGGACAATTATTCAAGAGGTTTTGAAAAATATATTAGAAAATCAACCATACATATAATATTAATTACTGAATATTAGAATATAGTTTTAATGTAGACTTTTATTTTTATCTTAATAAAATAAATAGGACAAATAAAATGGTGCTTTCTAAAAGAATATATAATAAAACAAATCTCTCTAAGGAATAAATTCTGTGAATAGCTTTTTTAGATTTATTTTTAATTATAATTTATCCAACCAGAGTCCACTGGACATTTGATACATACACACCCCTTCTTTTAAACTCAATATTATCTGTTGTAACCTCAAGATTATCTGAGTTGATCATGGTGACTAAAGAGTAAAGAAGATTGCAATTGTTTCATTAAACACTGTCTCTTACCTTTCTTTGTTTCTTAATATAGGTTTAAGCTCATCTAGTATTTTTCTTGCTCCTTCTAATATATTACACTTAACATGAACTAATCCATTTCATTCACATTGTACATAAGGAAAAAATTTCTTCTTCTCTATTAGTTGTAATTAATTTGTAATAACATATGTGTATACAACTAGTAAATATATATATATATATATACGTATATTCTATATACTACCTCTTCTTTAATTATGGCACTTGGATTTTTTCTAGATATTTAGATCAAATAATTTAATAAAAAAAATATTGGGACTGGTGCTGTGGCACAAGCCGTAAGGTGTCTGCCTTGCATATACTAGCCTAGGATGGACCAGGGTTCTATCCCCCAGTGTCCCATATGTTCCCACAAGTCAGAAGAGATTTCTGAGTGTATAGCCAGGAATAATCCCTGAGCATCACCAAGTGTGACCCAATAAGTCAACCTTCACAGCAAAGAAAAATATCAAAAACATAATATTTCCTGAACCCCAATAAGAGTTGGTCTTACAGGTGAAAAATATCAAAATTCAATTGAGTTTTAATTTACCTCTATTCCACAGTCCAATAATATTTCTTGTTGTATATGCCATAACATTGGAGTTCTAAAATGGTAAACTCATATAATCAATATCTGCATTAATCTTTCAACTTTTTTTTTGTTTGGTTTGGTTTTTCTTTGGGGCCACACTTGTTGACACTCAGGTGTTACTTCTGGCTATGTGCTCAGAAATCGCTCCTGGCTTGGGGGGACCATATGGGATGCCAGGGGATCAAACCCTGGTCCATCCTAGGCTAGCGTTTGCAAGGCAGATGCCTTACCTTTCATGCCACCGCTCCAGCCCAATCTCTCAATTTTTTAAATACCATAATGTGATTTTACCCAATTAAATATACTTTTGGTGCTTCTTTTGGTATTGACTATAAATATCAATAAATAATGGATGGATAGATAAATACATTTCAATAAATATTTCAGGAATGTATAAGTGGGACCCGGGAGATAGCATGGAGGTAAGGAGTTTGCCTTTCATGCAAAAGGTCATCGGTTGGAATCCCGGTGCCCCATATGGTCCCCCTTGCCTGCCAGGAGCAATTTCTGAGCATGGAGCCAGGAGTAACCCCTGAGCACTGCCGGGTGTGACCCAAAAACCAAAAAAAAAAAAAAGAATGTATAAGTAAAATTCATATCTCTACTTATAGTATTCTTAAGTATAGAATTTTGATTTAAATGATTATATTTTGTTTTACTTATCCCTATAGACACTAAAGTCTTGTGAAATTCTGTACATAATTTTAAGTAGTTAAAGTAAAGATATTAATTTT
>PVKC010050441.1:0-10591 GCA_004027635.1 Crocidura indochinensis
GCATACTGACCTGTTTCACAGATACACATTTTAAACTACTCCCATATTTTCATAAATTACTCAAAGCCTGACTGAAAAGAGCCTCGTTTCTGTTGCTTTATTCTTTCTTTGCTGACTACATTTTCCATTAACACTGACAACATGACTCTATTTTGAGCCACCGTGTGCACCTGTATTTTAGAAATCAAATCAGTGTCTGTCAAAATATCTCACTTTTCCCATTCATCAAGCTTACCCTTGAGGTATACTTGCTCTCGTTGACCTAAAAATCTTAATGTTATCTCTTTATGCCTTTAAAATAACTATTTAAGAACACCAAGAGATATTTCCTCTCTTCTAATTTTTGAGACCCACAGAAAAGGTACCCAACGAAACCCAGCCTTTCTTCTTACTCAGATATAAATAATTAATTTAGGAAATGATGTTGGGTTTTTTTGTTTTGTTTTGGCTTGGTTTTGGTTTTGGTTTTTGGTTCACGCCCAGCAGCACTCAGGGGTTATTCCTGGCAGGCTCGGGGGACCATATGGGATGCTGGGATTTGAACCACCATCCTTCTGCATGCAAGGCAAAACCCTACCTCCACGCTAACTCTCCGGCCCCAGGAAATGACTTTTAAGGGAACAGTAGAAACTGGTTTTCAGTGCTAGAAAACCTTCACTGACCCATTAAGAGGCAGCCAGGTAGAATTGACCACAGGAGAAAAGTCTTGTCATAACTTCAGGACACTCCTAAGGTTGGTACCAGACACACAATCAATTTGCTTTATGAGGAAAACTGAAACCCTGTTGAGGTAGCCCACTCCACATCTTTCACTTAATGAAAGCCAAAGCCCAGTTGTGTTCAAGGGTATGTAAGGCCTTAAAGAAAAAAAAAGAATAATAATTCTTTTTGTTTGGAAAAAATTTCTTTTTCTTTGGGTTTGGTTTGGTTTCTGGACCATATCAAGCAGTGCTCAAGGGACCATGCAGTGCAAGGTATCAAACCTGGGGATTTTGCAAGTCTTCAAAAGCAAGTGTTAAACACTGTTCTTCAGTTACATCAGCTTCTGCAAACATTCTACTACTGAAATAATTACAAACATCATCCTGTGTCCAGAGTCATTTTGCTTTGAAGGATTTTTTTTAAAGTTTTTTCTAAACAGTAAGCAAGCGTTGATTTGTTTTGATTTGTTTAAAGAAAGTTTACAGAGATTACCAGCTATGCAGGAGAGAGGAAGGGTGCCCATGTGCCAACTACTTACTAGTAGCAAAGTTTGACTTTTATTTATATTTTATTTATTATATATTTGCATGCGTTATATATATAAATATATATTATATCTATTTTATTTATTATATATTTAATTTGTATACATAAATATGTGTATATACATATGTTATGTGTGTGTATACACACACATCACCTAGACAAGAAAAACAAATAGAAAACACTCAATCCTGGGAACTGGGTATAGCTCAGTGACAGAATGAGGTGCCAGATTCAAGTCCTGAAAATTCATGGTTCTCTGAGCATCACTGGAGGTGAACTCTAAATATAAACAGAGCTGGGAATAGAACCTGGGTACTGCTTGAGTGTGGCCCAAAATCAAAACCAAAAAGCAAAACAGCAATAACAATAACCAAAAAATAAATAACAAAATAAAAGTCTCTTGGTGGGTAATGTGCACTGGTGAAGATTATTGTACATTGTATGACTGTAACTCAAAACAAATTTATCTCTAAAAAAAAAAACTGTATTATGAACAACCTTATAATCATGGTGTTTAAATTAAAAAACAAACAACAAAAAAGAAACCCAGTCTTAACTGAAAACTTTAAATGAACTCTTTTTAAAAGTCATGATTTTAAGTCTATACAAGAGAAATATCCACCAAAACATGTACCAGAATGGTCAAATCCTCAGAATTCACCAAAGTCAAAACCAATCAACCCAAAAGGTCCACACGAGAGACTGATCAATAAATGATGGCTCTTCACTCAACAGGACTGCTTGGAAAGGAGCATTGGAAAACCACATGCAACAATGTGGCCACTCCCAAAGGTATTGCTTAAAAGAGGCTAGATTTCCACTTGCTTTAGCAACCCAGGGCGGTAGGGGTGGGATATGGGAACTAGGATGGGAACTGAGGTGGACGGAGGACTTTTTGGTGATGGGAGTTCTCCTGATTTTATGTTAATTTGTACCTAAAATATGATTGCCAACGATATGTAACCCAACATGTTTAAAAATAAAAATTATATTAAGTCGGGGCCGGGCGGTGGCGCTGAAGGTAAGGTGCCTGCCTTACCGCGCTAGCCTTGGACGGACCGCAGTTCAATCCCCCGTGCCCCATATGGTCCCCCAGGCCAGGGGCGACTTCTGAGCGCATAGCAAGGAGTAACCCCTGAGCGTCACTGGGTGTGGCCCAAAAACCAAAAAAAAAAAAATTATATTAAGAAAAAATATATATATAAAAATAAATAAATAAATAAATAAATTTTTTTAAAAAAGGCTAGATTTAAAAGAATACATGTCATATACTTTCTAGGAACTAAAATCTAGGCCAAAACAATATAAGAAGAGGGCTGAAGAGCAATAGCACAGCGGCAGGGCATTTACCTTGCATGCAGCCAACTTGGGATAGACCTGAGTTTGGTTCTTGGCATCCCATATGGTCCCCAGAGTCTTTTCTGAGCACAGAGCCAGGAGCAACCCCTGAGCGCCAACAGGTGTGCCCCCACCCCCCAAAATAAAGTCTAAGAAGAAAAGCAGAAGTAGGAAAATTTGGGAAGTACATATTCTATTTCTTGGCCTGGGTGGTGATGAACGATACGTATTTGTTTGAAAACTCAAGACTATACATTATATATGCTAATGCATATAAAGTGTTCTGCATACATACTGTATGTAACTCAATGAAAATTTACAAAATATCGCTATCAAACAGAACTGTCCTAATAAGAACTGTTTGATATAGATAGGACAACTTGGGGGGAAAAAATCTAAGTAAGGAGAGCATGTATCATTGGTAGAAGGCATGATCACCTGTCACCACAAGGACTAAGCTGGGTAGTGCCTGAGCATCACCAGGTACAGCCAAAATATAAATTACTTTAATTCAATGTTTTTAATTGTACGCATCAAAATCCTAGATGTAAAAAATAAACATCTGCAGGAGCCGGAGAGATCGCATGGAGGTAGAACTTGCATGCCTTGCATGCAGAAGGACAGTGGTTCAAATCCCAGTATCCCATATGGTCCCCTGAGCGTAGAGCCAAGGAGTAACCCCTGAGCGCTGCCAATTGTGACCCAAAAACAAACAAACAACAATAACAAAAAAAAACCCATTTGCAGTAAGAGATTAATAAGCCCAGGTTTCACATATATAAGGCATATATACGCTTTACCACTAAGTCTCTAACCCCTAAATCCAAGTTGTGAATCTACTTCTGCTCAACCAACAGACCAAGCTCATTCCTCTTCCTGTATGTCTGTCTCTCTTGCCTAACACCCTTTGCTTTTGGGTTTTAGGATATGATCCAGGGCTTACTCCTGGCTATGCTGAGGTCTCAGGGAAACCTCTGTAGCACCAGAAAAAGAACCTTACCCTCAAATCATCTGCTAGGGTTTTGCTGTCATCACACTGAATATAATATAAGCAAAATCTTGACAAATATAATTTCCCACTCCAATTGGAATTGTAGTTGATTATTAGTGAATAAGAGAAACAATTCTCTCCCATTTCAGATCAGGTCATTTGCAAGGGGACAGAAAAATAGGGTAAGAATATAGCAGTTACATTTCAATTACAAATTAAAATTAGATACTAATAGTATTTCCTAGGAGAGTTAATAGCATTTCCTAGGAGAGAAGAAAAATGGTTGCATAATAAAAATAGCACTATAAGCAAAATTGTCTTCCATAGCTTGCTTACCAGATTAGTCACTAGACACTCCACCAACATTTTTATTAAAGTAGTATAAGTCACCCAATTATTATATTCAGTGAATATTTGTTTCTGCTTTCCTTCCTTTATCTTCCCTTCTTCCCACAATATATTAAACAGAAAATGTTTTAAGCAAAGGAGTTAGAATTGGGTCATATAGTTGATATAGAGCCATATATAACATAGTTAATATAGGGCCAATGCAATATTACAGCAAGTAGTGTGTTTGCCTGGAACATGGTTGAACCGAGTTCAATCCCAGCACCCCCTATCACCCCCTAAGCCCACCACAAATGAGTCCTGAGCAGAGAGCCAGGAGTAAGTCCTGAGTTGTTGGATGTGGCCTAAAACACAAACATGTACACATACAAAACCCAGCACTAATATGACCCTGAACTGCCCCATTTTTAGACTAAAAAAATATTGAGGCTTCTTAAGAATAGCCTGCAACGAGCATCCAACTAGTCTGTGACTAAACCTAGCCTAGAGACCATGGGTCAGCTACTTGAAATACTCTAACAGAAAAGGGAAATAGGGGCCAGAGCCACAATACACAGTGGGTAGGGTGTTTGCTTTGTACAATATTGGCCCAGGTTCAATGTTGACCCCTATGGTCCCTGGAGTGATTCCTGAGGACATCAGTAGAGTGGCCCCCCCCCAAAAAAGGGGAAATAATTCGCCAGAAATCACCATCAACAGTATTCTGCTAGATACATAATGGTGTGCTTTGGAGGGCGTTATGCAAGAGTTCAACAAAAGAGCTTCTAACTATCTTCAACTCAAGGAACTGAAAGTGCAGGTGTGGGCAACCTAGCATGACCTCAGGACAGCTGTGGCAGCTGAATGAGATGGATGGGTGCTGCTGCTTTGTCCAAGAAGGCCCCTTGGGAACGTGGTCTCAAACTGCTGGGAGGAGTGGGGAGGATGATCAGAACTTCTCCTTTAGATAAGCAAGCATCAATCTAAAGGCATCCAGCCACCATCCAGTACTCAATGGGAACAGCATTCCCACAAGTCTCTATCGGTAGACCTGCATTCTCACAAAGAAAGGAACATCAGATACTTTCAAGGGCCAAATAAGTCACACGGGATCATCAGAGGTAAGAGAAATAATAAGTTGTCACTTCCTACATAACCCCCCAGTTCTGAATCAATCTTATCTAATTTCCTTAAGTTGTTAAGGATGTGGGTTCCAAATAAGGCAAGGAGCCCAGCCCACAGTATGCCATGTGCCGTTGGCACAACAGACTGCAGCACAGTTTTCACTTCATCCCAGAGGGTCTGAACGCTGACTCTGCCCCAGGGGTGGGGGTAGGGGGTCAGCCAGAGGCACGGACAGCATTCTCTCTGGGCCAGGCAGAGCACCCCAGAGAAAACACCAACCTCCAGGTAACACACCAGGAAGATGGAGAAACAAAGAAAGGTGTGTCCTGACTGGAATCACTTTCTAATCTGTTCCTGACTCTTTCCACAGCCAACACTGTAGCTCTCAGAAAGACTTCTTCCACACAAATGAGTCTATTTCTATAGGAAAAGGGAGAAAGTTTGGAGCAAATCCTTCTCACAGAAAGATGCACAATCACTGCTCCTGTGAAGGCCCAGTACTCAAATAATAAGGCTACTGATAACTAGTCTGCCAACATTTACATTAAAAAAATAAAAAACCAGTACACAGTTCAGGCTGGATGCGGGAGCACATTCTAATCAACAGCCTGCTTTACGTCTCCATCTGGATGCCTCAAAAGCAGCCGGAGACTTCACAGACTTGGAGCATCACTCTCTGTCAAGGCCCTCACCACCTTAAGCACTCCCATTATCTAACTGTAGAGAGCTCTGCCATCCACTCCGCTGCTACAAGGAGAGCTTCAGTCCTGCTGCCGACACCATCCACCCTGGTTTCCACCACCGCAATCCCATCCACAGCAGCTTGGACATCAATCTCTATCCTCTGTCTTTACACACCATGCCCATACCACCATCTCTTTTACCTCTTCACTCAGTTCATCTAAGGAGGTTAGGAGACCCCTCCCTACCCCCGCCAACAAACCCACCCCATTCAACACACCAAATCCAACCACACTAGTCAAAGCAAACTGTCAGTTGTCTTCCCAAAAGAAATGTCCAACCACCGAGTAGTGGCTGCTAACTCAACTACCTAAACCAGCTCCTATTTGTTCCTCATTCCTGCCTCAGAGTCTTTTACTTACTATGCCCTCTTCCAAAAAGTCATCCCCAGAGCCTTAACGCTGGCTCCTCAGATTCTGTCCGAGAATCTTATCCTAGACTTTTCTAAAACATTCTTATCAAATATACATCCCAGGAGTCACTCCACATCACTGGTCTCTCTCCCCTTCTCTTGAAGGAAGCTTAGCTTTAAGGGTTCCACTGTGGCCCTAATCTGTCAGCCCCAAGCACCCACCAATCTACCGGAACCTGCTGTGTACCAGGAACTGTCACTGTCATGTGGACACACAAGACAGAGCTCTCATGGAGGCTTATTTTCTAAAGGGATGTAGATAAAGCACCAACGGTTAATAGGATAAATCACAAAGGGAGAAAGGGAGAAATGTGGATGGGTCATGATTTTTATGCACACAATCAGACAAGGTCTTGCCATTAAGTGGCACCTGGACAGAGACCCAAATGAAGGAGGCAAACCACTCTTCCTCTGGCAGAAAAATACCTCATGAAGAGGTCTAGAGAAGTAATCTGTGGACAGTTTTGCAGGGAGTCTGTTGTGGAGCCTTATGCACAAGGTGGAGATTGGTGGGAGGAGATGAGGTCAGAGAGGCACGAGGGGGCCCCCTACATCCCTAACATAACATTATTTTACTTACTGAGTTGAGAAAACATCTGGGCAATGCTTTGACAGGAAGATTTATTATTGACAGATTTATTTATGTTTGACAACAATCCCTCTAGCTATCTACAGAAAAAACAGAAAGCAAAGCTAGAATGACTTGCAGTGAATAATGAAAAGAAATGTTGGACCTATGTCTAAGATACAATAAACAGAATTTGCAGGTAGTCAGGTGTAAGATAAAAAGAAGTCAAGAATAACTCCAACACCATTAACTCAGGATCTGGCCCTAAGAGTCACTACTTGGAACTGAACAGATAGTACAGTACATGTGCCTTGCACATGACCAACCCTGGTTCAATCCCTGAGCACTGCCAGGAGCAATTCCTGAGTGCAGAGTCAGGAGTTAAGACCTCAGCAACACCAGGTGTTGCCCTCCCCACCACTCCAAACAAAATAAGTGTCACTGTGTACTTCTCAGGTAGAGGCTAAAGGAGATAGGTTGTTTGAGATGCATGTCTAGTGATGATCCATTTGGTAATAGTAGTTGGCTATATGGGTTTGGAAATCAGGAATTAGATCTGAATTGAAACCATTTGTATTGGAGTCCTGGGTTTACATAAAGTATTTAAAAGCCATGAAGCCAACAAGTTCACCTCCAGCCAAAGTAACTGTAGAGAGAAGGTTCTATGAGGGATCTCTGGATGCAGCCCAACCTTCAACTGAGACTGAAATCACAAAATCCAGTGAATAAAATAACCTTCAGAAAAACAAATATTCTCTTGACAGGAATATTAGCCTGGATTGCTTCATTTCGACTTAAAATAGCAGGTCCTTCTTATTTATGTTTACTTTGTGGCCACACCTGGATGTGCTCAGCAGGATTACTCTTGTGGGGATTGGAGGGGTAGGACATGCAATGCAGAGATTAAACCTGCGCCAGCTGCGTGCAAGGACGTAGTATTATCTTTGAAACTTTCCCTTTCTTTTTTTTTTTTAAAGGCTTTTCATTTTGGAAGCAATTCACTCCTGATTCGTTCCTTAACATAATACATTCGACTATGCTATGTAAAATAAGATAAACTCACTCTTTGTACCTGTGACTTCAAGTAACACCTATATGGAAAAGGTGAGGGACTCCATGAGAGTTAAAAAAAAAAACAAAACTCAACTGTTGGATATTGGGCAATGACACCCAAATGGGTGTCAAGTGGAAGATCAGAGGGCATTACTTCACCCAGGCAAACCAGCAGCTTTGACTAGATGGACAACTCTCAAAGACTTAGATCCCCTCCTAGAGCAGGAGGCGCTATATTAATAGAAAAAGACAAATTAAAATTAGTCCCTTCCCGGGGTGCCAAACGCACCCCTAAAAGACTCAATTTTTGCAGGAGGCTTAGGCTCCAGGCCCTGGACCATGGGGAACCTGCCCTAGCCCGCTCAAGCCTCCAGGACTACAAATCCCAGCATGCACCGCGCGCCAGCGCCATGCAGCTCCCTCGCCCAGCCGCCGCGGGGACTCCTGGGATTTGTAGTCTCCACACCCTCCGCCGCCGTCAAGTACCTGGAAACGATAGAGGAAAGCTTCGGGCCAAAGGAAGAAGTAAGCCGGGCTAATGAGGCCGAGTTTCCCGACCAAGGGCACCGCGACGGCGGCGGCGAACCAGTAACGCGTAATGGACGGGATGCTCCGGAACCAGTCCCCAATGTCCGACATCTTCGCCTCGTAAGTGCCCACTGGAGGCGCGCGGCCGGCTCAGAAGGCGGAGACCCGGCGGGCGGACGTGGCGCCACCGAATTCGGACCAGCGAGGGAACGTTCGGCGGCGACACTTCCTCTTCCGGCGGACGTACGCGGCGTGCGCCGGAAGTCCCGCCTCCTAGAGGGCGAGGCCGCTTTGCGATTGGGCCATGGCTCGGTCGAGGGGCGGGGCCAACCATTAGGCTGCTGGGAAACAGTGGTTGCTAAGGACAACGGAAATACACCAGCTCTAGGCCTAAGGCTAGGGCCCTGGTCCTGTAGATGTTTGTCCTCCATAGGGTCCCTCTTAGAGCATGTGTTAAGAGGAACTACTCCTAGGGATATACCCTAGGAACACAAAAATACAATACAGAAATCCCTTCCTCACACCTATATTCATTGCAGCGCGATTTACAAAAGCCAGAATATGGAAATAACCAAGATGCCCTTCAACAAACAGTTGAATGGCTAAAGAAACAGTGGTACATCTACGCAATGGAATATTATGCAGCCATCAGAAGAGATGAAGTCATGAAATTCTCCTAGGCATGGATGGTCATGGAATCTATTGTGCTGAGTGAAATAAGTCAGAGGGAAAGAGATAGACGCGGAATAGTCTCACTCATCTGTGGGTTTTTTGTTTGTTTGTTTGGTTGGTTGGTTTTTTATTGGTTTTTGGGTCACACCCGGCAGTGCTCAGGGGTTACTCCTGGCTCCATGCTCAGAAATTGCTCCTGGCAGGCACGGGGGACCATATGGGGCACCGGGATTTGAACCGATGACCTTCTGCATGAAAGGCAAACGCCTTAACTCCATGCTATCTCCCGGGCCCCACATCTATGGGTTTTAAGAAAAATTAAAGACACTGCTATAAGAAGGCCCAGAGACAATAGAGTTAATAAGGGCTGGGAGGGGCCCCGGAGATGGCATGGAGGTAAGGCATTTGCCTTTCATGCAAAAGGTCATCGGTTCGAATCCCGGTGTCCCATATGCTCCCCCGTGCCTGCCAGGAGCAATTTCTGAGCATGGAGCCAGGAGTAACCCCTGAGCACTGCCAGGTGTGACCCAAAAACAAACAAACAAAAAAAAATAAGGGCTGGGAGGACCAGAAGGACCTTCTCACAATTTGAAGCTCACCACAAAGAGTAGTGAGCGCTGTTAGGGAAATAACTACACTAACAATTAGCATGACAATGTTAAAAAATGAGAGAGATAAAATGCCTACTGCAATATAGGCAGGGAAGGGCTGGGGCATTGGTGGTGGGAATGTTGCACTGCTGAAGGGGGGTTATTCTTTATATGACTGAACCCCAACTACGAATATGCTTGTAATCATGGTGCTTAAATAAAGATTTATATTATAAAAAATAAGTAAATAAAATTTTAACACTATATTTAAAAAAAAGGAACCATTCATTTGCATCTCCCTGATGATTAGTGATGTGGAGCTTTTTTTTTTCATGTGTTTTTTGATCATTTGTCCTTCTTTGACAAATTGTTCATTTCTTCTCCCCATTTTTTAAATGGGGTTAGATTTTTTTCCTTATAATGTTTTGTCATTGCCTTTTACATTTTGGATATTAGTCCCTTAGTTTCTCTCCATTTGGGTGGCTCTGGTATCCTAGGCACTATTTCCTTGATGTGTAGAAGCTTCTCAGCTTAATCTAGTCCCATCTGTTTCTCTCTGCTTCCACTAAATTTAGATAGTGCTGTTTCCTCCTTGAAGATGCCTTTTGTCTCAATGTCATAGAGTGTTTTGTTGTTGTTTCTTTATTTTTTTGGTTTTTGGATCACACCCAGCAGCCCACAGGGGTTCCTCCTGGCTCAGAAATAGCTCCTGGCAGGCTCGGGGGACATATGGAATCCAGGATTCGAACCATGGTCCTTCAGCATGCAAGGCAAATGCACTACCTCCATGCTATCTCTTTGGCCCCATCATAGTGTGTTTTTACCTACGTGTTGTTCTATATACCTTATGGTTTCAGGCCTGATATCAAGGTCTTTAATCCATTCATAAAGGATTTATTATACTCTCCAGGGGTCTCAAACTCGTAGCCCACGGGTCGCAAACGGCCCTCCATACAACATTTTGTGGCCCTGCCCTAGAGGAATCTTTTTTTGTTTTG
>PVKC010050442.1:0-10573 GCA_004027635.1 Crocidura indochinensis
GCCCTGATCATGAGAGTTTCAGAATTTCCAAATCCAACCTGATTCTCAGTTTTGTTGTGTTTATTGGAGATATTGAAATAATTTATCTCTGTGGCTGAAAGATGATATTAACTTCAGTTTCTTGCTTCCCTTTGTTAATGTGATTTAACTGTGCCTGAGGCTCAGATATTTCTTGACATTTTTAACATACTGTTCCTAAGTATTAAGGATTTTCATAAATGTCCATTAGGCCTTTTTACAACTGCATTTAAAGGAGATAAGTTACTCCCAATGTGCAACATAAATTCAGTCATGTTAACTCATAAAACTGTATGTAAAAGAAAGGAGAGAAAGGAGGAAGGTTGGAACCAATGTACATAAAGAAAAGAGACAAAATATAAAAAGAAACAGAGATAATGAGAAAATTAAGAAATAAATAGAGAATAAACACAGGAGGGATTAAAGTAGTAAGGAGGGAGATTAGAAAGGAAAAAGGAGAAGTGGGAATGAAGGAAAGGAGAAAAGAAAAAGGGAATAGAGTAAGGAAGAGAGGATGGAAGGAGAAGAAAAGTTGGAAGACTGAAATGAGGAAAGGAAGAAAAAGGGAGAAAAGAGAAGAGAATGAGGGATTAAAGGGGGAGAAATAAGCATGAAAATAGCATGAAGTAAGAATAAGTTTGGTAAAGAGAGAGAGAGGAATGAAGGGAGTAACAGATACAGTAGTTTTCTTCCTCATCCACTGTACATTGAAGACTCCTCATGAAGACCAGATTCCCACAGGGGTTATCATCCCAAATCCAGTTATGAGAAGATGTGCATAGTGTGGATTCTGTGTGTTAGTTTTTTGCATATGATTAGCCACCCTGCATCTCAGAAATGAAACTATTAATCATGGTTTATGACCTTCTTGATGAGTCCATGAATCCTACTTGCTAGAATTTGGTTGGAGAGCTGTATCTGTGTTTATCGATGATAGTTGATTACATTTTTCTTTATGAAACTTCTTTGTCCAAGAATATCTCCATTCTTTCCAAGTTCTCCTGTTTTGTGGCATAAAGTTTCTCAAGGTAATTCCTGATTAACCTTTCAATCTTTGAGTTATCCATAATAATCTGCTCCTTTACATCTCTAATTTGAATGAATTTCTTTTTTGTGAGTCTAAATATTGGTTTATAGTTCTTTACTTTTCAGAAAACTAAGTATTGATTTCATTAATAATTTGATTTGGAGACTTTCTATTTTATTAATTTCTGCTATGAGTTTTATTTTCTTTCATCTCCTTATTTATGAAATCTGTTGTTGATTTTTTTCAATTTTTAAGCTGAGACATATTATTTATGTAGGTTTTTTCTGCACTCCTGATGAATACCTGAAAAAAGATAAACTTCTCTCTTATACTGTTTGCTTTCTGTGTTCCACAGTCCTGTTTATTCATGTCTTCATTGTCATTTGTTTCTAGGAATCTTTGGATTTCCTCTGTGATTTCATCTCTAACTCAATGGCAGTTCCATAGAGACCTGTGGAATTTTCAGGTGTTACTTTTCTTTCTCTGTGTATGTTTGTAATTGACAATAGTAATTGTAATTTCAGTGCATGATGATATTATAAGATAGTTAATATAATTTCTAGCCTCTGACTTGGGGGTTTTCTCTGCTAGACTATTTCCACAAAAAAAAGGATCCTTTGTTTTCACTTAGTGAAGTATAAAAGAAATCAGTGACTTTTAAATATAAATTCTGTCTAATGTATACTGCTGATCCCATTTGACTTAATATTTCAGGAAGTTGTAAGACTTAGAATATTTTCATTTATTTATTTCTCATTACAAATCTGTTTTTTCCATATGACCCAGCTGTATTATTCTTAGGAATATACCCTAGGAAAACAAAAACACAACATAAAATGGCCTTACGCAACATATATTCATCACAGCTCTAAATACACTATCCAGATTCTGAAAACAACGAAGATGCCCTTCAACAGATGAATGACTAAAGAAACTTTGGTATATATACACAATGTATATGCAGCCATCAGGAGAGATGAAGTCATTAAATTTTCCTATATATGGATATGCAAACTATTATGCAGAGTAAAATGAGTCAGAGGGAGATATATAGACACAGAATAGTCTCACTCATCTGTATGCTTTAAAATGTAAAAGACAGTATTGTAATAATAGTCACAGACAATAGAGATGAGAACTTGAAGGACTGGCACATAATATGAAGCTTATCAAAAAGAGTGGTGAGTTCAGTTAAAGAATTATCTACACTGACAACTATCTTGACAATGGTAGCTAGTGAGAGAACTAGAATACCTATCACGAATACAGGTAGGCATTGGGGAAGGAGAGATATGGGGGGCACTAGTGGTGGAAATGTTTCACGGGCAAATGGCAATGTTGGTTTTTTTAAATGAAACCCAATTACAAACATGTTTGCCATCAAGGTGCTCAAGTAGAGATATAATAAAAAATCTGTTCATCTTTGAATTTAAGTTCTACTATTTCCAAAACCCTTCCTCACTGCATATTTCCTGCCACCAATATCCCAATTTTTCTCCCATTTTTCCAATGCCTGTGTATAGAGAAAATATTTCTCTTCTCTACATATGTATAAAATATATAATAATTTCTTTTTTATTTATGACACTGTTGCACTTTTGAACTTTAAATTAGCAAAGGCAGGAGAGATTATCTAGGATATCAGTGTAATACAGTATATAGGGGAGATTGAGAGAGATACACATAAAATCTGGGAAAAAAACAAAGATTTTTCATCTATTCTTTCTGTTTGTGTCAGTTTCTGCTGGACCTGAGGACTCTGTTTTCATTGGCATCTGTCTGTGTTCCTTTCCATTGACCTGGTTTGCCTTTGTAAAATGAAGAAAACTGGATCCTTTGCTAATATTTTAATCAGGAATACTCTGTCCATATCCTTTGTCCAAATAGTCATTTATGATCAATAGAAAGATATATCTCATTTTACCCTTATCTGACATCCATTGTAGCTGTGCATTTGAGTCAGGTTGATATAAATGACCCCATTTACATAAACCCATTTATTTGTGCATATATATTTTTTCTTTTAGTGTAGTTTGAGGTTCTGGCATGAATAAGGCAAATTAACTATTACTCGACAATGTGTTTTCTAAAACTAGCCTCTGTAACATGCTAACTACCAAGCTTTTGATTTTTTTCTCCTCAATTTTGACTCTAAGAGGAAAGACAGAAAGTGACACCCCTATCTTTTGATTGAAAAATAAAGTAGATTAAACATTGGGAGCTGGAGTGACAACACAGCAGGGAGAGTATTCTCCTTAAACAAATCCAATGTGGGTTCCATCACTGGCATTCCATTACTCCACTGAGCATTGACTGAAGTAATTCCTGAATAGAGACCTAGGAGAAATCTCGAGCATCACTGAGTGTGCCTCCATTTAAGAAAATATCATTCAAAATAAACAGGTGCTATTTCAGAAACAGTATTTGCACAGAACAGTATTATTTTAAAAAAGTTCTCAGTGCAAACCGAAAGTTAATTTATAGATAGGACATGCTGGTGTCTAAAGATAATTATATCATAAATTATTTTGTGAGATTGCTTTATCTGTTATTGGAGAGATGATAGTATGTGAAAAACATTTGCCTTGTTCTTGTCCGAAGCAGCTTCGATAAACAGTATTGGACTCACAATTCAAAATGTAGAATATAGGTTCTAGACAAGGTAGCCATAAAGATTCAGTTATCCAAGGCCAGCATAAGTATGAGAAACATAGGATCAGTAGATGTCAAACCTCATAGTTTTGTGTTAATAAAAATCAACTAATTTTATTCCCATTCAATACACCCCAGACAAAGGAGGTTTCATAAAGAGACTAAATTACCTTCATGGAGCTAATGCAAAGTATGTATTTTTATTTCAAAAGCCTTAATGAATGGCATATAAATCAGGGACAGAGTCTTTGTATTGGAATAAAATAACATGTGGCCATACACAGCAACACCACCAAGAATGATCCATGAGCGCAGGGTAGAATGAAATGTTCATTGCTAATGGGGTAGTCCAAAAATAATGTACAAAAATTTAAAAATTACAGTAAATCTGACTACGTAGCGATGCATTTACAAAAATTTCCTAGTACTATTTATGTGGATAAAATTTCTCTCTGTCATGTCACAGAAATCTGTTCACCAAATTCAAGTGTAAAAGGTTGATTTCAGTGGTTCAGTACAGGTAAGAGTTTCTTTAGCTAGAAAGTCTATTTTCCTTAATAAAAGTCATGCCAATAGACAGAACCTGATATGACCCAGGACAGCCATTCTGAAAACATCCTTGACAGATTCTTTATTCCATCCTCCTTTGTACTATCTTAGTGGAAAAAAAATGGACCAAAAGTACAAAAGTGTTTTTTCCTGGCTAGAGTTGTTGGGTTATACCATATTTTACCCAAAACAAAGATCATATGTGTTTTCTTTGTATGTTTGTTTACAACTTGGATTTACCCAAACACAGAGATTTTCTTACTTGTAAACCTGACTAGGTTTACGGCCCATAAGGGCTGGTCCCTGTACTCAATAGAAAAATCAGTTCTGGCAGTTAGTTCTAGTTTCATACTAGGTAGAAGACTACCAGACTAATTATGTTTTACCCTCAGCCTGGTTGCACCATTAATAGTAATTTCTATATTTCTAATAGAAAGATGGGCAGAAGACCCACTATGTTGTCATATTCTTAGTGCAGAAGGTTATTTTGAATATTCTCAAGAAATATTTCATCAGAAGGCCCACTAGTAGGTTTCTCCCCTGCTTGGATCATTGGTCTATTCCTTTAGGAATATTTCTGAGATTCGTGTTATGGTACAGACATTATGATTCCTTAACCTTTAATTGGTCTTTCTCCCTTCTAATGTTTGTATTACAGGCAAATATAGCTTTGATTAAATTTCACTTTACCTGAAAAATTCTAGCACCAAATTAAAGACATTTAGTAGCAACATTTTATTCTCTGTATTTTAATTGCCCTTACAATTTCTGATTCTGGGGACATTCTCTAATAGGACCTTCTACTTGTTAACTTTAACTTCAGTTTTTTTTTTTAATACTTCTTGTCCTCTGGTTGTATTTGGGATTCTTTGCTGCTGTTTTTCCAGCTCCTTAAGGTGACCCTTTTAACTGCCTTTGCTGTGTCCTACAGATTTTGACAAGTTGTCTCTTCATTATCGTTTTTCAAAAGGAATCTTCTTATTTCTTCCATGAAATTCTGTTTTTTTCTGCTATTGTTGAGCAGAATGTTGTTTTATCTCCAGGTGTTGGATTTTCTCCATTGCTTCTTCTTACAGTCAATTTTGACCTCTGTTGCATAGTGGTCTGTTAGGGTGCTTCTAATGATCCTTATATTTGTGATTATCTACAAGTTATGTTTATATCCTAAGACATGGTCTATTCTGGAGAAGGTTCCATGAGAACTTGAGAAGAATATGTATTCTGCTTTCAGAGGATAGAGGACTTATATAGATCTGTTAGCCCTATTTCTTCCAATTTCTCATTTAGGTCACTTATTTATTTGCTAGTTTTGTGTCTGATGGATCTGTCCAGTGGTGATAATGGGGTACTGTGATCTCCTACTACTATCACATTTCCTTTCATGTGTTTCTCCAGATTTGCGAGAAATTGCCTTACATATTTTGTTGGCTCTGCATTTGGTGCATAAATATTAACCTGGGTTAGTATGTCTTGATCTAGTGTTCCCCTGATCAATAAGTAGTGACCCTCTTCATCTCTAATCACTTTCTAGAGATTGAATGCTATTTGGTCTGATAGAAGAATGGCTATCCCTGCTTTTTTTTTTTTTTGTTTCCCATTGACTTGAATGATGGATTCCCATCCTTTTATTTTTAAGTCTGTGCCAATTCTGTACTTGTAGGTGTGTTTCTTGCAGGCAGTAGAAATCTGGTTTATGTTTTCTAATCCAGCTCTCTATTGTGTGTCTTTTAATGGAAGAGTTCAATCTATTGACATTTAAGGAGATTATTGAGATGGCTGTTGTGCAAATGTATTGTGTAGGATGGTTATTTTATAATCAGGGGTTTGGATTGTGTAATTCATCTCTGAGAAGGTCATTTAACATCGGTTTTGTTTGCGCAAATAATTCAAGTTCATCTTTGTTTGAGAACATTTTTAGTCTTCCCTCCCATATTAATGAGAGTTTTGCTGTGTAATGGACTCTAGGTTCGAAATTTCTTTCATTCAGGTATTTAAATATGTCATTCCACTGTCTTCTTGCATGAATTGTTTCAAGTGGGAGATCTCGTTTGATTCTTATGTTCCTTCCTTTGTACTTGAGTTATTTTCTCTTCCCTATTGTTAAAGGAGTTCATCCTACTCTTTTTTTTTTCTATTTGGATTACTATATTTCTTGGTGTTGGATTTTGTGGGTATTTTTTTTTATTAGGGACTCTTTCACCTCCTAAATTTTTCGAAACCTCTTTCTAAAGTATGGGAATGTTTTCTGCTATTATTTCCCTAACCACTTGTTCTCCCCTTTTCCCAATTTCCTCTCCTTCCGGTATACCTACAATCCGTAAATTATTTATTTTGTCTTTGTTCATTAAA
This sequence comes from Crocidura indochinensis, assembly GCA_004027635.1. Taxonomy (NCBI): domain Eukaryota; kingdom Metazoa; phylum Chordata; class Mammalia; order Eulipotyphla; family Soricidae; genus Crocidura; species Crocidura indochinensis. Next base: position 6,596 of record PVKC010050442.1, read on the forward strand.
TACCTAACTTTGTCTTTTAGTGCTTTAACTTTTATTTCTTATTTGCTTCTTTTCTGTCTTGGTTTGTAGTTTTTCTTTAAGTTCTTCTATGTGATTCTCCAGCTGTGTAATTCTGCTACTATGGCTTGCTAAGACATTTTTTGTTTCCTTTAATTCCATTTGTATGGATTATTTCATGTTCTGTAAAATTTTTCTTTGAGTTTGTTGATTTGTTCATCTACGGATTTCTTGAACTGGTTGGCTAGTGATTTCATGATTTCTTTTGCCATGGATTGCAATGTTGCTTTTAGGTATTCATCTATTGAATCACACGTTTTGGTCGACTTGAGAATTTGCTGAGATTTCTCTTTATATCCCCAGTTGTTAGTGTCTTCCTTAGTTTGCCCATATTTCTTTGCATTTGGTGGTTTGGGTTGGAGTGACTGAGCTTCACAGGTTGGCCTGGATCAACTGCCTCTCCCCTTAAGGGCAAACGGTGTGGTTCAGCCCCCAACTGTAGAAAGGGACCAAGTTCTACAGATTGGCTTGCATCAACTGTCCCTCCCCACCTGGCAGATGGTATCGGATTAATTTTTTTTGATCCATTTAGTCACTCTATGTCTCTTAACTGGTACATTTTGTTCATTGACATTGAGAGAGATAATTGTCATGGGATATGCCATATTTGCGCAAGATCTCTGATGTGTCTGTTGGTCAGTCTTGTCTTAAAGTATACCTTTCAGTTTTTCTTTTAAGGCTCTCTTGAGTTTATAAAGTTTCTGAGCTGTTATTTACCTGTGAAGCTATGTATACTTCTTTCAAACTTAAAAGTAGTTTTTCTAGGTACTGTATTCTAGGTGAAGTATTTATTTTATTGAGTTTTGTCAGCGTCTCCCACCACTGCCTTCTGGCCTTTAGTGATTCTTGTGACAGGTCTGCTGTAAATCTCAAGGATGCTCCCTTGAATGTAATTTCCCTTTTTAATTTTGCTGCTTTTAGTATTCTGTCTCTATCTGTGGGATTCATCATTGTGACTAGAATATGTCTTGGTGGTTTTAATTTGTCCTTGGGTCTCTTTTAGTTGGCACTCTTTTGGGCATGCAGGATTTGGCCTCATATATTCTTTATTTCTAGTAGTTTCTCTGTAATGATGTTCTTGACTGCTTATTCTTCATGGAGATTTTCTTCCTGGATCTGTGGGACTCCAATGGTTCTTAAGTTGTTTCTGTTGAGCTTATAAAAGACTTCTCTTTTCATCTGTTCATATGTTTTGAGTAAATTTCCATTGTCTGATCATTTGCTTTAAGGATTTTCACAATCTCTTCTGCTCTATGGAGTTGTTATGCGTCTCATCTCCCAGTTCACTGATTCTATCCTGAGCTTGCTGTTTCTCTGTTGGAGAGGCTTTTCATTGAGGTTTTCAATACGTCTACCCATTTTTTCAGACCTGTCATTTCAATTTGGATTTCTATCTTCATTTCTATCTGATTTCTATCTTCATACCTCTTGATTCTATGTTTCATTGAACATCCTCATATTTCTTATCTAAACTCCATATCTGAGAGACTAACTAGGTGGTTGGCCATTTTTGGTTCATCAGAGTTGTCATCTTCATTCTCTAGCCCTGGTGTTGGCCTGCGTTGTTTCCCCATTGTCACGATTATATTGTGGATTTTTCTACGTGTTCTTGTGCTATTCATTAGCAAGAACATGTGAACGGCTGCGATGCAAAATTAATCCTCACCCAAGGAAGTATATTTAACAAAAATTTTGATGATACTTGTCTTGTTGTATACCAACATAAATGCTTTGGAAGATTCAAAAGCTAAAATATCAGAAGAAAAACAATCTAGATTCCCTTGAGAATGTCTTTATAAGATAACAGAGACACTTATGTTCCCTGGTCGGCTCTAATACTGTTACAGAAGATGTGAAGGGTGAAGATGTCATTCACCAGAGGAACACCTCCTGTAAATGCCAGAGGATGACAGTTCACCCGATGGTATATAAATGCCAGATTTTAGTGTTGGGGTGTGGCCTAAGAGACATTGCCTCCCATCCTGTTTGCTCCTGGTGGATGGTCAGTGCTGTATTACCAGACTCATGGCTCCTGCTGCCTTTTACTAAACCTCTCCCATTGGTCTTGGCCTATATTAGGATTCCATTACGACAAAGTCAACATTAGTGAGGATGCTCAAACAGAACAAAATCACAACTCTGACAGAGAGCATGTCCCACATATAGTTTGTGTGTTTCTGAATCAGCTTTTGCTGACCACAGAGAAGATGGGGATTGAGGCTCAGTCATCTTTTCTCTTCTTTTGCATCAGAATCACACCATGGCATGTCAATGCCTTCCTGTGTACCTGTTGGAAGATTCGATTAAGGAACCTATTTCTTTAAAATAAATATTTCTGCTAAATTCCCTATATAACACACTCTGTGATAATTCCTTGATGCACAGAATCAGATTTATACACCATCCCAGCACCACCCAAGTCTGCTAGATTAACAATGAAGGTTAGAGAAATACACAGGCTACTAGAGCTATGACTCATTGAACTTTTTCCATAGACCATGAATGAATGGGCTTGATATGGATGGTATTTCGTTGTGAATTCAACAGACATTTGCAATATCTGGAACCTCAGATATTCCTTGAGTAGCTCAAAGACATTTTTGCAATAATTCTGAGAGTCAAAAGAGAGGAGGGCTGGAAGGTCCAGCTCATGACATGAAGCTCATCACAGAGTGATGAGTGCAGTTAGAGAAATAACTACTTTGAAAATTACCATAACAAAGCAAATGAATGAGGGAAGTAGAAAGCCTGTCTAGATTATAGGCAGAGGTGGGGTGGGGGAGGAGGGATATTTGGAACATTGGTGATGGGAATATTGCGCTGGTGAAGGGAGGGTGTTCTTTAAATGACTGAAACCCAATTACAATCATATTTATAATCAAGATGTTTAAATAAAAAGAAAAAAAAATCCTAAACCTAAATATCCAACCCACAGAATTAATAACACTGAAGTTACAAAACTCAAACTTTGACAATCAAACTTAAAGAGATGCATGTTATTATGACAGGATGTGGAGCTAATGGATGGGTAAAGAGAGATTGACACTGGTGGTGGGATTGGTGCTGAACATTATATACTAAAACATAAGTATGAATAACTGCAAAATGCAATGCTTTCAATAAAATATAAGTTAAATATAAAAAGAAAAAAGCTCTGTTCTTATGGCTTGAAGAGAAGAATCAGTATTAGAACAAAAACATCAGTGTTTGTTTATTCCCAAGACATCTGAACTTTGGAATTGAAGAAGTCCAAGGATGAAGGGGTTTGTATCCCATGATGATATGTAAAACAATGCAAAGTCACATTACGCAGGATTGTCCAACATGTCTAAACATTATACAACATTGCTTCCAACTGTCCTGAATTTAAACCTCTAGTTTAAATAAAGTAATAGGGAGCCGGGCGGTGGCGCTGGAGGTAAGGTGCCTGCGATAACCTAGGGCGGACAGCGGATTGATCCCCAGTTCCCCATATGGTCCCCCGTGCCTGTCAGGAGCGACTTCTGAGCGAATAGCCAGGAGTAACCCCTGAGCATCACCGGGTGTGGCCCAAAACCCAAAAATAAATAAATAAATAAAGTAATAGTTTTCTTCACTGCCTAGACACAGTGTAAAATCACCCCATATGCCATATCTCAAATCCTTGGTGAAGGAGTATTTTTCAGGGTTGCCCATGCAATACCATAAATTGTTGTGGACTATTATATAAACATTAACAGTAGCTTTGACTGATATACTTAACAATTCATCCGCAGTGGGTTAGCAGGAAAAGTCCTGAGTTACAAAGAAGGTTGATTTTAATATCTCAAGGCAGTTCTGGCAGGCTAGCCTCAGACGTAGGGTAGGGCATTAGTACAAAGTGGGATTTCTCTAGCTAAGGGGGTAAGTGTCATTATTTAAAGGTCACCATGAGGGGCCGGA
>PVKC010050443.1:0-10529 GCA_004027635.1 Crocidura indochinensis
TTTGTGAATAAGAAAACATTTTATAATTCAAATATGTTTTACTGAGGAGGAAACTATTCATAAATTTTGTTAGAGTGTCTACTCTAGTTTAATGATGGATTACTAAATCTTCTCTGATAGATCTTGTTAGTGATATAAATTCTGGGTTTCCTACTCTTACGGATTCTGGGAACACAAAACCACAATACATAAAAACCTTTGGCATGCCTGTTTTCAGCATAGCACTACTTACAATATAAGAATCTAAAAACAACACAAGTGCCCAACAACATTGATTAAAGAAACTATAGTACATCTATCCAATGGATTACTATGCAGCTGTTAGGAATGATGAATTCACAAAACTTGCTTAGATATAAATGGACATGGAAATTCTTTTGCTGAGTGAAACTACTAAGAGGGAGAGGGGTTAGAAATAGGATAATTGCACTTATTTGTAGGATATAAGAAAAAAAAGATATTATCGCAATAATACCTAGAGACAATAGATATACAATTAAGAGGACCAGTCCATGGTAGAAATCTTGTCATAAAAAAGTGTAGAATTAAGATAGTGAATGGTTGGTCCACTATGACAATGGTAGCTGGAACTTAATACTCTGGACAAGAACTGGGTACTGAAAGGAGATAAAGTAATACATATGATACCCCTCCATTAGAATTAGAGAAAACCATAGTGTCAAAAAAAGAGGGAGAGAGTGAGATAGGGAAGTAACATGGCTGACTCAGAGCTAGGCAGTGAGGAGGATGGGAATGAGTGGAAGGGAGGGAAACTTGGGACATTAGTGGTGGAAAATGTGCATTGGCAAAGGGTGGTGTACACTGTATTATTAAAATTAAATCATGAACAATTTTGTAACCACAGTGCTTAATTAAAGTATTTATATATTAAATATAAAATTAAAAACAAAAATTATTTCTCTCTTGCATTGACTATATATAGAAATACATATACATTTTGATATATCAATTTTAAATTGCTATAAGCTGTGTAAATTTATTTTTCTCAAAGTTTTTAGTGGGATTTTTAGGGTATTTCATAAATTATATGTGTTGCAATATTGCTATTAACCTTCTTTTCCAATTAAAAATTCTGGTTTCCTGTATTCGAAATAAAATTATAAGTAACAATTTTCCTAAACAACATAATATATAGAGATTGTAGTGGACAGCAAATGAGAAGCTTTTTCTACCTGCTTCCACTCCCTAGTCTTCTTTATTCCCCATTATGTGGTCTACTTCTTTCCATAAATGCCTGCAATTCATATCCTAAACTGGCACAGGGACTAGCTCCAGCCCCCAAAGTACACACAAACTCTGTCTCTGTCGTTGGATGATTGAGGTCTCTTCCACAAGATTAAGAAACACCCTATATAATTCATGGTTTAGAAATCTTCCTAATGGAACCCTAGATTTTGACATAATCTAAATTTGGGTAAAGTTTAAACTCTCAGCAAAGTAATCATTTTGATTCTATCATTTATCATTCCAAATATAAGTTATTGAAATGATAGAAAGACTGGCAATTTGTTAAGACTCTGGATTCAGCAATGCTTAATCTACTCAAGTACCTCATTTAAGAGAGCCAAGAAATCCTATTCTCACTTTCTTTACTAATTTATTCCTGGGTTTTTCTTACTTTGCTCCAACAGAATTCCTTAAAATTCTGAAGCTACTTTCCCCATATGAAAGATTAATTTATCATATATACCTAAGGGTCAGTCTCAGAATATTAAAGTCTACTCTACTAACCTTGAGTTCTGTCATTATTCCAATACTATGTTGTTTTAACGATTACTGCTTTATAGTACAGTTAGAAAACGGGGAACATGATGTCTCCCATCTTCTTTTTACCATGGATTGCTATTCATAGAGGTTTATTCTTCAACACAAATTTAGGAGTGCTTGTTTTATTTCTTTGAAAAATGTCATGGGTATCCTTATAGGAATTGCATTAGATCTATGCAATGCTTTGTGGACTATTGGCATTTTAATGATATTAAACCTCCCAATACATGAATAGATTATATGTCTTCATTTCATTGTGTCCTCTTTTATTTCATGAAGCAGTATTTTGTAGTTTTCTTTGTATAGGTCTTTCAACTCTTTAGTTAAGTTGACTCCAAGATACTTGATTTCTGAGGAAAAACTCTGATAGCTTTGTTCTTTCTTCTCTTTAATTATCTATATAAAAAGCCATAGATCTTTTAATGTCCATTTCTTGTGTACAATTATTTGTGTATAAAAATGCCATTGATTTTTTAGTGTTAACTTTGTAGCCTGCTGCTTTGCTATATGAATGTATTTTTCTCAAAGGTTTTTAAAATACTTTTTAAGGGTTTCTAAATATAGAAGCATGTAGTCTGAAAACAGTGAGCTTAACTTTTTCTCATCCTATCTGGATGCCCTTGATATGTTTTTCTTGCCTAAACACTGTGGAAATAACTTTCAGCACTATGCTGAATAGGAGTGGGGAGAGAAAGAGAGAGAGAGAGAGAGAGAGAGAGAGAGAGACAGAGACAGAGACAGAGACAGAGACAGAGAAGCCTTGTTGCCTTGTTTTGTACACGATTTTAGAGGAAAAGCTTTTAGTTTATATCCATTGAGAATATTTGCCATTGGCTTGTGCTAGATGGCCTTGACTATACTGAGAAAATTTCTTTCCATTCCCATCTTGATGTGAGTTTTTATCATGAATTGGTGTGGGACCTTATCAAATGCTTTCTTTGCACCTATTAATATGATCGTATGTTTTTTCTTTTGTTTATATGGTGAATTATGTTGACTGTTTTACATATGTTAAACCAGCTTTGCATCTCTAGAATAAAATCTACTTGATCATGGTATATGATCTTCTTGATGAGGCACTGGATCCTATTTTCTAGGATTTTATTGAGGATCTTTACATCTGTATTCATCAGGGATTTTGGTCTGTGGTTTTCTTTTATTGCAGCATCTCTGTCTGGTTTTGGAATTAGGGTGATATTATCTTCATAAAAACTATTTTGGAGTGTTACTGTTTCTTCAATTTCCTGAGAGTCTGAAAGGATTGGTATGTAGTTCCCCTTGAATGGTTTGAAAGAATTTGTAAGTGAATCTAACTGGGTTTGGGCTTTTGTTTTTGGGAAGACTTCTAAGATTCTAATTTCCTCAATAGTGATAGGTCTATTTAGATATATTAGATCATTCTGATTCAACTGAGAAAGATTATGAGAGTCCAAGAATTTATCCTTTTCTTCCAGGTTCTCATGGTTTGTAGCATACAGTCTTTTAAAGTAGTCTCTGATTACCCTTTGGATCCCTGTATTATCTGTACTAATTTCCCACTTTTCATTTCTAATTCAGTTTATTAAGTTTTCTCTCTCAATTTCTTTGTGAGTTTTGCTAGTGGTTTATCAATCATGATTATTATTTTTTTAAAGAATCAACTTTTGCTTTTGTTGATCTTTCGGGTTTTTTTTATTAATTTTCACTTCATTGCTTTCTGCTCTAAGCTTTGATATTTCCCTCTGCCTACTTATTTTTGGTTCATTTTGTTGATGATTTTCTAATCAACTCTGTCATTAAGATGTGTCATTAAGCTATTTATGTAGACCCCTTCTTCTTTCCTGATGTTTGCTTCCAAAGCTATAAATTTTCCTCTTATAAACGCTTTTGCTCTATCTCAAAATTTTGATACTTTGTGTCTTCATTTGCATTTGTTTCCTGTAATCATTTGATTTCTTCTTTGATTTCATCTCTGGATCACTGGCTGTTCAGTAAAGGATCTATACAATAAAAACTAAAATATACTGCTTCAAAAATAAAAGAGGACAGAGGAAATAGAGACTCATACCCTGTTCATGGATTGGGAGGATTAATATCATTAAAATGGCAATACTTCGGAAAGCATTGTACAGATTTAATGCAATTCCTTTAAGGATAACCATGATATTCTCCAAAAAGTCAATCAAACACTCCTAAAATTCATCTGGAACAATAAACAACCATGAATAGCTAGTGGTAAAAAGAATATGGGAGGCATAACTTTTCCCAACTTTAAATTGTAGCAGTAGTAATAGCAGTAGTCAACAAAACAGCATGGTAATAAAGATAGACCCTCAGATCAATGGAATAGACTTGAGTATTCAGAGAATATTTCCTAACATAAAATCAAGTAATTTTTGAAAAAGTGGTAAGAAACACAACAAAATGGAGTGAGGAAATCTTCTTTAACAAGTAAGTTTGAGACAACTGGTCAGCACATGCAAACAAGTGAACTCAGACCCCCATCTAAAACCATGCACAAAGGTCAAATTCAAATGGATTAAAGACATTTCTATCTGATCCATAACCATAAAGTATATGGAACAGATGTAGGTAAAACACTCCATAACACTGAAACTAAAAGCTTCTTCAAAGAGAAAACAACACTGTTCAAACAAGTAGAAACAGAGAAAAACAGAATGGACTATATTAAGCTGGTAATTTCTGCACCTTAAAGGAAATATCGACTAGGATACAAGGCCACCTACAGAATGGGAAAAACTATTCACCCATTACCCTTCAGATAGGCAGCTAATATCTAAAATTTACAAGGTATTGACAAAACGTAACAAGAAAAAATCTAACCCCATCAAAAAAATGGTGAGAATAAATGAACAGACACTTCCTGAAAGAAGAAATACAAGTGGCTAAAAGGTACATGAAAAAAAGATATTTCACAGCAGTAATCATCAGGGAAATGCAAATCAAAACAACAATGAGGTACCACCTCACATCAGAGACTGGCACACATCACAAATTAAAACAAGAACAATCAGTGCTGGAGGGGATGTGGAGAGAAAGAACTCTGATTCACTGCTGGTGTGAAAGCTTTCTAATCCAGCAGCTCCTCAAAAATAGAGATTCCTCAAAAAATTGGAAATTGAGCTCCCATATGATCCAACTATACCATTCCGAGGGATCTGTCCTAGTAACATGAAAACTCAATTACAAAAATGCCTTCTGCATAGCTATATTCATTGCAGCGTTATTTACAATAGTCAGAATCTGGCAATAGAATATACCTGACAACAGATGAATGGCTAAAGAAAATGTAGTACGTATACACAATGGAATACTATGCAGCTGTAAGGAAAAATAAAGTCATAAAATTTTCCTGTACATAGATGGACATGGAAACTATTACAATTGAAATAAATAGAGGGATATAGACACAGAATGGTCTCACTCATCAATGGGATTTAAAAAAATAAAAAGATATTATTGTAATAATACATAGAGACAATAGAGATGATGGCTGGAAGGACCTGCCCATGATATGAAATTTACCACAAAGAGTGGTGAATGTAGTTAGAGAAATAACTACACTGACAACTATCATGGCAATGGTAGTGAGTAAGAGAAATAGAATGCCTGTCTTGAATACAGGAAGAAGGTGAGGAGGTGGGAGGTAGGGGGCACTGGTTGTGGGAACATTGCACTGGTGAAGGGGTGTGTATTTTTTATAACTGAAACCTAACTAAAGATATTATTAAAAAAAAGAATTGTGCTCGCTTCAGCAGCACATATACTAAAATTGGAATGATACAGAGAAGATTAGCATGGTTCCTGCGCAAGGATGACATGCAAATTCATGGAGTTCCATATTAAAAAAATTAAAAAGCCATAGATTTTTATGTTTTAATTCTATAGCCTGCCACATTACTGTACAAATCTACTGCTAATTGAAAATTTTTGTAGAGTCTTTAGGATTCTACCAGCCAAAATCAACAACAATAGAATCAGAAGACCTAAACTTTAACAATCTATACTTAAATGGGCCTGTTATTCTGGCAGCTAGCGGGCAGAGGATGGTGGTATAGAATGTTCACTGAGAACATTAGTGACAGGAAGATAACACTGGTAGAGGGAATGGCTTTGTATATTAAAATTCAACTATGAATGACTTTGTATGTCATAATGGTTTTAATAAAATAAAATTTACAAAACGATAGCACAGACCTGCTCTTAAGACACAAGCAGGAAGAGAAGATGTAACAATGAACTATATGGTCCCAAATCCAATACAGCATCAATTTCCTATGAGCCACATATATATATATATATATATATATATATATATATATATATATATATATGCCATTTAAACCTCACAACCTTCTTCGATGAACCTTTTTCTTGGCAACCATTATCATGGGATTACACCATCCAATATAACTATTGCTACTCACATATCAGAATTTCCACTAAGTTAATTCAACTAAATTTGCTAAAATTACAAATGTAGTCCTTTAGTCATAACAGGAACATTCCAATTGCATAACATGTGGTGACTTGTGGTACTTAAGTATGATTTACCATCTTGATAAATGACAGAGTGTTCTTGAAATAAGTAACACAGCCTCTACTGTCATAAAATGGAAGAAATTTTAGAACTAAGGAAAGAGTCTTAGCCACACTATTCACAGACCAATAGAGAAGAAAAAAATATATAAAGAATAAGAGGTTCATTTTTGGAGTTATCAGGAGACCTCTAGGACATTATTCTTAAATAAGTGTAGTTTTCATATAATACTCTTTTTGAAATATTAAACCAAATGGAAAACACGTCCTAATATATTTTGATATAAATAAATTTACTTTTGGTTTGTGATAGGTGAGTTGTAATCAATAATAAAAGCACAATAGATAGTTCTGGATCAAGTACAATATGTAGTCCTTAAAGTAGCCACAGAGTGTCCAAAGTAACACTCTTTTTAGAGTGTCCAAAATGAAGGCATCAGTCAATATTACAGCAGAGTGATGGACTACCCTAGAGAAGAAAAACAACTCAGAAGTCATTGATGTAACGTAAGGACTTTGGGAGTTGTGAACAGAAGAACAATGATAAGGCCCCAGAAGATAAGGTTTCCTTTTTCATGAAGGCTGCAGAGAGAGAGCACTTTAAAATGTTTAAAATGTTCATTCAGGAGTCTTGGATGAATACAAGAAACAATTAGGAATATGTAGCAATATTTGAATATTTTAGGATCCAACAATTAGAAATAAGGGATTCTTTTAAATCTATTAACACAGTCACTGATGTTTGAAGGTGGACTCTATGGGTAAAGCTGTCAGAATACCATGGCTTATTAGTTGGGAATCAGAGAGTTTAACTTTATTTAGGGATGGAAAGACTTCAGCCAAATGATATGAAACACCCTCAAAACCACTGTGAGCCCTTCATGTCTATGACAGTTTTGACATTAAGCTTACATTTATTTTAAGAAATATTACTAGAAAGCCAGCAATGATTACTGTTCAGAATGTCAACCATTTATTATCCATTAGGTATACATTACCACTCCATAGTCACACTGGTTGTAATGCGTTATAAGCATAATGGCCTCAAAATAAGCTGTGCTGCTTTGACATTGTTATAATGGCTCTGACTCACTATATCAATATTCCAAGAGAGAAAGCATTATATGAAATAAATTAATGTATGATTTCCATTTTGAAATATTATAGTATTCTTGGCAATAGACAATAAAATTCCCTTATTATTAATATAGAAAAATATAAAAGCACATCATTATTTATGTGTACTACAAAAATCAAATATTTTATAACAATACAAAGAGGGCATCAAATATATATCAAAGGTTAATGAACATTACTTAGGGTAAAGAATAAACTATAAGGCATAAAAAATTAATCACTGCAGGTAAATGATTTAGTATACTTTTAGTATCCATATTCATTTTCTCATCGAGAAAAAAAATTAGTTAACACAGATTAAATACCAGGTATCATTCTGTAGGAACAGGGTATATAGTCAAAAATGATTAGATGATGAATAAAATGAAAATCCTTCCTCCATTAGCTTATAATTCAGCAGAAAATTACACACTAAAAATAAACAAACACGTAACCTTGTGGCAGATAATCATAAATCCTATAATTAAACTGAATATACAAAGAACACATAAAATTACATTAGGATAAGGGATAATTTACCCAATGAGACAACTCGAAAATATGAATGTTGTTCTCAGACATAGTAAGGTTCATCTGTCCAATTATAAAGAAGAAACCTTACTTTGAAATCCTTCTATTGTACCAGGGAGTAAAAGAAATATAAAAGAGATGGTCTTTGGAAGCTTCTCAATTGTGAGTGAAGAGAGAATGTCAGGTAAGGAGCATTATGACAATGAAAGAAGAAAGATACAGGCAGGTGGGAACAAGAAGGAAACTGGGACATTTGTGCTGGGAAGTAGACACTGGTATAAGAACTGGTATTGAAACAGTGGATACTTGAAACTCAATTATTAATAATATTTTAAGTTTTTAACTTTAATATTTGCACTGAGATTCAATAAAATAAATAAAATTTTAAATGAACAAAAATTACTTCTATCTAATATACAAAGAAGGTTACTTCAAAATTAATAACGACTTCAAGATTAAACAAGGATAAATAAAACACACAGGAATATACGGGGAAAACTCTCCATATGTTCTGAACCTCAAAGTAATCTTAAATGATTTGTCTTGCAGAGATAATAATAATTAAAAATATACAAATTGGACTGCATGAAATTTAAGTTTCCATTTGTGAAAAGAAAATCATGTTAAAATAAAGACAGCCTGAGGGCCAGAGCAATCGTCCAGCATTTTGGATATTTGCCTTTTAGGTGGTCGATCCAGATTTGTAGCCAGCATGATCCCCTGTGGATTGACAAGAGTAACTCCTGAGTGCAGAGCCAGTAGTAACCTCAGAGTACAGAGCCAGGAGTGACCTATGAGCATTGCCAAGTGTGATTAAAGAAATAAAATAAAGGCACCCTATAAAATTGGAGACATTTGCTCACTATATAACAGACAATGGGATAATATCCAGGATATATAAAAGACTCACCAAAAAAAAAAAAAAACCACAGCCCCTTCATAAAAGGGAAAAGAATATGAAATAAACATACAAAGAAGAAATATGGCTAGCCAGTATAAAAAAGGAATGTGAAAAAAGTATTCAGCATCACTATTAGGAAAACTAAAATAATCAAAATCACAATGAGATATCATCTCACACTAGTAATAGAGCATATATTAAAAACACCATAATTAACTAGCATTGGTGTATGTGATGAAAAAGAAACCCTGATACACTGTTGATGTAAATGTTATCTGCTTCAATCACAATGAAAGACGGACTTTCAAATATAGAACAGAACTTCTAAATGACCCCAAAATCCCACTTGTTGGTCTCTACTCTGAAGCACAAACTATTTGTTTTAAAACAATATACACACAATGGTGTGCAGTGCATCACTTAGTAAAATAACCAGGATATGAAAACAATCCAAACGTTCACAATTATTTAATGGGTAAGTTGTGGTACAGGTGCATGATGGAATAGTACACAGCTATGATAAATATAAACTCACAGTTTGCTACACTTGGATGAGACTAGAAAGCATCATGGTTAAGTAAAATAAATCAGTGAAAGAAACAAATACCCTATAAGCTAATCTTGCATATACAGAGGAAGAAAACCAGGAAAAAGATAACACTGATGAAAAATCCTTAGCAGTGGATTAAACCATAGAAACAGATAATTGAAAATAATAATGGTTAAGGATAAATAAACCAAAAACTTGAAAATAATTGTCATAAATGAGATAGTTGTTTCCCTTCAGATCACAAGATACAATTTTGCCTCCATTAGAAATGTATTAACAGGCACATAATTGAAAATGGTATAAAATAACATTACCAGGGAAGTGAGGGACTGCAGAAACAGAACAAAAAAGCAGTCCACTTGAAAAAAGAAAAGCAATTATGAATTATAAAGCTGATGATAAACAAACAAAAGATTCTGCTGCACTGAATATTATTTGTATAAAAGATCTGAAGTCAGTCCACAACTACTGGTTTTGAATGACCCTAGACATATTCATACATAGTTTTAATTTTGAAGCATCCCTGTATAGCTGAATCCACTTCCACATACTAAGAACTATTAAAACATATTTATTGATCTCAGAAATAAAACTTTTTCTAAAAAGGCAAAGGAAAGAACTTCTACTTCCCTGTACTTTCCAGCACATCCATAACCTTATTAAACAACAGTTCTATGATTATAAAATCAATACCCCTCACAAGTCATTTTGAAGAATTTTTCTAGAAGTTCTAAAAGACAGCTGTAAAATAACTGTCATTATTCACCTGGCTTTTAATCAGATTTTCCATGAAAAAAATGGTGGCATTTTCAAAAGCAAAAAAAAATTATTGTGTTTGGCCATTCGTGTAAATTTGCAAATGAAGCATTATTTTTGACTTATAATTTTGTTACAATTATGTCAAAAGTCACAATTTAGCTAAATACCACTTTCCAAATACCATGGACTCAAAATTGGCACTAAAAAGACCATATTTCCACTTTCTGTCTAAGCTCACATTTGAGTCCTAATAATGAAATATACCTTTCCTATGATCACAAGCCTAAATAGGAATCTTTATGTTTAGTTTAATAAATATCTTTATTTAAGCATCATGATTACAAA
>PVKC010050444.1:0-10573 GCA_004027635.1 Crocidura indochinensis
TTGCAAGCAGCCGATCCAGAACCTAAGGTGGTTGGTTCGAATCCTGGTGTCCCATATGATCCCCTGTGCCTGCCAGGAGCGATTTCTGAGCAGATAGCCATGAATAACCCCTGAGCACTGCTGGGAGTGGCCCAAAAACAAACAAACAAACAAAAAGAAAACTTCAAGTCTGGCCTGGGTCTCTGCAGCCCCATGGATGCCCACAGGTGCCCTGATGGGAACAGCAGAATGAAAAGATCCAGAGTTTCCTGAGAGGTTTACCCACCAGATCCAACAGCAAGTGCAGATCCCATAGGCTGGTACCCTGGGCAGGTGTCTTGGAAAGGCTCCATCAGCTGGTGCTATGATCTGGCACTGTGGGTTGCACCATGGGCAGGTACTTGTCTGGAACATGGCCACTTGCTGGGGAGATGAAGGAACTCACAATGCTCCCTTTCCTTCTTTTAGGGACCTTTAAAGGGTTTTCTGGAGGCGCTGGGGAGGCTGCAGAAAAAGTTCTACTCCAAGGGCCTTCGACTGGAGTGTCCGATCCGCACCTACTTGGTGACCGCCCGCAGTGCAGCCAGTTCAGGGGCCCGGGCTCTCAAAACCCTACGCAGCTGGGGCCTGGAGACCGATGAGGCTCTTTTCCTGGCAGGTGCACCCAAAGGCCCTCTCCTGGAGAAGATCCGCCCACACATCTTCTTCGATGACCAGATGTTCCACGTGGCAGGGGCTCAGGAGATGGGCACTGTGGCTGCCCATGTGCCTTATGGCGTGGCGCAAGCACCCCGGAGGACTGTGGCCACAAAGCCAGCCCCACCTGCACAGTAGTTAAACCAGCAACTTTCCTAGGACCTCCTGATCTCCTGACACAGCGGCTCTTTCTCGTTCCTTAGCTCCCTTCCCGCTGCATGTTTCCCCTCATCCCTGAGGGACAGGTGGGAGATGGCGCAGACCAGCTCAGCTTTCTCATCAGCCCACAGTTGGGGTACACAACAATCTTGCCAGGAAAGAAAAATGGCAATATAGCTGGATTTGGGGGCAAGGTTGATGGATGAAGGGAAGAGCCAGCATGGAAAGGAGCTCAGTTTCTTTCAAAGATCAGTGCATTGAGGAAAAAGTCTACTGAGTTGGTCTGGCATGAATTATATCCTATGAGGAAGTCTTCCTTCCAGAACCCATTTCTTTTAAGTGGCTTTCAAACTTTCCTTTAGCCAAGACATTGAGTTGTATAAGATTGCCCTCTCTGGGGGCCAGGTGGTGGCGCTGGAGGTAAGGTGCCTGCTTTGCCTGTGCTAGCCTAGGACAAACCTCATTTCGATCCCCCGGTTTCCCAAGCCAGGAGCGACTTCTGAGCGCATAGCCAGGAGTAACCCCTGAGCGTCACCTGGTGTGGCCCAAAAACAAAAAAAAAAAAAAAAGATTGCCCTCTCTGGTTTGGGGTTTGTGTGTGTGTGTGTGTGTGTGTGTGTGTGTGTGTGTGTGTGTGTGTGTGGTCTTTGTTTTGCACCTGCCAAATGGTGCTCCTGAGAAATTCTTGGCCAACTGGATCAGTGGTTCAGTGCTAGAGTCCATGTGCTGCTGCATGGACTTTGTGGTAATAGGGACCACCAGGACCACCCCAGCAGTGCTTTGGGGCTTCCAGGTCTCCACCTAGTGGTACTAGGGAGGTCTTGTGATGCTGGATGCTGGGGATTAAACCCAGTCTGGTGCATGACTTCTAGCTCCGTTGTGCAAATTACAAAGGACACTGTCTTTAGAGAATAGATGAGAAAACATCTTACCACGGGTTCACACAGACGCCTGTGGAATGCACAGTTCAAACAGCAGGGTATAGGCTAATGAACTGCTGTCCATAGTTACTATAATTTCACATGAATGAAATCCACTGGGCATGACTGCCTCAAATCTGAGTTCTCAGCCATTAGCTCTTAAATGAAAGGATGGGAATGAACTTCATCGATACGCAATCCTGCCTTCTGTCAGCAGAGGGCTCTGCAGACAGGCGCTGGAAGGCACCTTTGCTTCTAGCCTCTACCTACCTGCCACCAACCCCTTCATTTTGCCCCCCCCCCCACACACACACACACATCTTTTGCATCCTGCCATGTTCCTCCATTCATGGAGAAAGAGTGGTGGTGTGCGCTGTTTGATTCCAAATACTCAGAAAGTGAGAGCTTGTGCAGGTTGAAGGGAAGGTCTGCTTGACTGGGAGATGGGTTGCGGGGAGTATAGGGCAAACCAAGCAGAACAGACAACTGAGATCCTGCTAGCAAGCTTCTCCAGTCATGAGATGAGGAGAGGAAGGTTAAGTTTGAGCTCTGGTCGCCAAGATCCCCTGTAAAAAGGTGCCCAGGAACCTTCCACCTGTGCAGGTTTTCCAGCCCCTTTCCAAAGGAGAGCTCACCTAGCTGAACAAGGTTGCCTTCTCTCTGCCAATCTCTGGCTGTGGCTCTCTGCACAGAACTTAAGTGTCTCCCGGTGATCCAGAGGGGTAAGCAGACACTAGACAGGTAAGAAACAACTGCTAGGGTCTGTGGGTGGGGCAAGAAAAGAAGGAGAAAGGTCACCTGGGACATGATCTTGGACTTGAGGACTCAGGAACAGATAGGACAAGGCCCAGGTTCTGGACTGTGTCATGCAGGATGGAAGATGGAGGTAATCCAGGAGGGAGGGAAAGGCAAGAAATCTGAGGGTGGTTCTTCCAGTGAGCGATGCTTAAGCAGAAGCAGAGTACTGGACTGGACCTTCCCTACTAATATATCAGGGGGCCGAGAGTCCATTCCTGGGGAAGTGTGAGGAAATTTCTCTGCGTGTGACATCTGTACACCATCACAATCCCTTGGCTTGCAGGTGACCTTGGCAGGACCTAATGTTGAGCACCTTGCCTGTACTCCCAGCCCAGATGTTACAGGGATGCTACAGGTTTTAAGAACAGAGGGCTATTGGGGCTGGAGAGAGCACAGCAGAAGGGCATTGGTCTTGCATGCAGCCATTCCAGGATGAAAGGTGGTTTGAATCCTGGCATCCCATATGGTCCCCCATGCCTGCCAGGAGCGATTTCTGAGCACAGAGCCAAGAATAACCCCTGAGCGCCACTGGTGACCCAATACCACCCCCCCCAAAAAAAAAAAAAAGAACAGAGGGACAAGAGACAGGAGAAAGAGAAGGACAGAGAGAGAAAGAGAAAGAGAGAGAGAGAGAGAGAGCAGAAGGTAGGTGCTTACTTTGTATGTAGACAACCCTAATTCAATCTCTGGCATGATATATAGTCCCCTGAGCTTCACCAGGAGTCACTCCTGAGCATTGAACCAGGAATAGTCCCCAGCATTGTTGAATATGGTCCCAGTACTTCCCATTTCCACCTTTCTTCAAAAGAATCACCCAAGGAAACAACAAGAAAAGTGAATGAGAAGCAGGTTCGGCTTGAGTCATCTCCAAACTTGGCTGAGCCATAGAAGGCCTCTGCCCTCTTCTCCCCATCCTGGTCTGGGTCAGTCACCACCTTGAATGAGTTAGCAGATGGCCAGGCACAGCAGAGATTCAGAGAAGGCAATTAAGCTGTGATCAGAGTGGACACCTACCCTGGATGGACATGTCAGATGTCCCCTAATTTAGATAAACTCCAAGACTCTTGCCTCTATGCCCCAGGCCTAGTGACAGCCACCATTCCCTTCCAGATCTGCTCTCTGAATACAGGAAAATAAGAGGCTGGGAGCAGAAGGCTAAACTGACTGTGAAGTTAAAATGAACTGTCCATAATAGGCATTGACAGCCCAGGGCAACAAGAGACATTAGAGTCCAAATTCAATTATTGCAACCATTAAGGATCATCTCATGTCTGGGGGGTGGAGAGCTGGTAGAGGCTGGAATAAAAGGCCTGAAGTCCCAAGGGCAGATAGCACTGAGAGTGAGAGAGGAGGGGAGGACTGGTTATTGTCTCACCAGCAGGTTCTTAGGGCAACTTTGCATGCCAGCCCCAGGCATGGAATGAACTCTGCAGTGTGAAGGCAGAGGAGTAAAAAGTCCTGAAACACTGGACTTCTAGAGTCTAAATTTTGTTCCCCCTTGCAGAATACATTAAAAAAGATATCAGGGGCCTGAGAGATAGCATGGAGGTATGGTGCTTGCTTTGCTTGCAGAAGGACGGTGGTTTGAATCCCGGCATCCCATATGGTCCCCCAAACCTGCCAGGAGCAATTTCTGAGCATAGAACCAGGAATAATCCCTGAGTGCCGCCACCGGGTGTGACCCAAAAAGCCAAAAAAAAAAAAAAAATCAAACAGCAGGAAACCCAAAGCCACGCTGGATCCAACATGTTCAAGTGATTCTACAGGAGTGCATCAGCCCATCCCAACTGGATGTGCCTCCCTAAAATACCAGAAGACTCCCTAACAATTGGTCTTTCCTCTCTCTCCCTGAGCCAGCAAAAAGTGCTTCAAGTGGATCTTTCGGCTGGTTTGTGATAACCCAATCATGCTGGTTTTGAAAAGTCAGATTGCTGGCTTACAGGCTTGGGGTAGTGAGTGGCAGGGTCATATATGTGTTTGTCTTTGATGGACCTATGTGGAAAGGAGGAGAAGTCTATCGGGGAGTTCACTGGAGAGCTGGTCTGCATGGATCATCCTCCAGCTCAAATGCTGTGACACGCTGGAGCAGCACATTCCTATTCAAGCCTTTTATTTTATTTTATTTTACTTTTGTTTTTTGGGACACACCTGGTGGTGACACTCAGGGGTTACTCCTGGCTATGTGCTCAGAAATTGCTCCCGGCTTGGGGGACCATATGGGATGCCGGGGATCAAACCGCAGTCTGTCCTAGGCTAGCGTGCAAGGCAGATGCCTTAATGCTTGTGCTACTGCTCCGGCCCCCTATTCAAGCCTTTTAAAGAACAGAGAAGGACTTTGGGACAGAGAGAACTCCTAGGACTGAACATATACCTTTATGCCTGGGAGAAACTCAAGTTCAAGCTCCGGAACCACTACATTTGAGGATCACACTGCTAGGAGAAATCTTGAGCATAAAGTTAGGAAAAGAAAATAAAGAAGCATCACTGGGTGTTTTCTCTAAACATTCCCCTATAAAATTTGAGACAAGCCCCTGAAATACCATACATTCCCCCAGCCCCGAGTTCTTTGGAACCCAGAGTGAAGACCCTATATTGATTGGGTTAAAGCCCATTTGGTTTCCTTATTGTTTGGGGTTTGTGAGGTATGTTCCTAGAAATGAGTTGTTTCAACAGAGACTGCAGGGCTGAAAATATTGATCTGGTTCTTTACAGGAGTGCCCATTGACTTCTGGGAGAAGGCAAACTTCCCAGTCACTTCCCAAGGGAGAGAAAGACCCCTCAAGCTTTGAGTTCTAAGAGACCACGCTGCTTTGCTGTCCTGCAGTGCAGGATGAGCACACAGGGACTACGTGCTGCCTGCAAGTCCTGTTAGGTCCACAGAGTGCTGAGGTGCTGGTTTAGCCAACACCGCCGCTCCAGGCATCTGAGGGCTTTAGATGTCAAGTCTTGATTATTTCCAGTGACCCATGACCTGTTCCCATTTGAAGTGCTGTTGAAATCACATTTGACTTGAATACCCCCTTTCAAGCCAGTGAGGGAAAGTAGGGAGCAGGAACCCTGTCTGGGGAGGGGGCTGCACCCCAGTTGTCTGCCTGGTACCTGCTCAGTGTGGCTTTATCATTCTTGACTCGTTGCAGGCCTCTGGGACCTCTTGGGAAGTGACAAGTGTCACTTAGCTAAATATTAGTCTTGGATAAAGTGAAGTGCTCAGTGTTGACTTAAGGGCTCAGCTTTAACAGGTCAGCTCAATCCTCTCTGGTGAAGAAGCAAGGTCTTCCTTAATAATTGCAGTCAGGACATTTGCAGAGGGAGGGAAGGTCAGTGAACGCTTACAGAACAGGCTTTCTGGGTAATCGAGAGAGAGAACCCCACAAACCCACAAAGCTGTACTGCAGAAGGTGAGCAGGAGATAAAGAGATTCCCAGAGGCACCAGAGTCACTGCAAGAATAGAGCCGCTGCAAGATGGAGGCTGAGGAGTGAGCTCAAAGGCTAGTGTGTGCATGCTCTGCAAGCTAGTCCTGGGTTCCAGCTAGGACAATGCAAGAGTCCATGAACACCCTGAGGCAAATTCTGAGCATCGCCACACACACACACACACACACACACACACACACACACACACACACACACACGGTAGAAGCAGTTGCAGTCACAGTCACTGTTGGTCACTGCTCCAGCCTAGCCCAGACTTGGCTTCAGAGCCTTCTCAACTCTGCTTTGCAGGCAGCCAGTACCAGTGAGTGAGTGGGACAGAGCTGGCAAAAAAGAAGAAACCAGCTTGGTAACAAGTATTGCTTTCCGGGGGTCATATGAGGCCCTGTCGTTTTTAGGCTTCCTTTTTTTTTTTTTTTTGGCTATGGGTGTCTCTGAGGATACAGGGTCTCACCTCATGGGGGCAAAATACAAGAGGGAGAACATTACCTTTTGATGGCTAAATTCCCCAGCCCTCATGGGAAGCAGAAATCTGGGTTCATATTATTGAAGCAAAACACAAGCCTCACTCCCGCCAGTAGGTGGCACTGCAGATCAGTAGCACTTTGTTGCTACCACCTTTTTTTCAGGTTACGTGTGTGTGTGTGTGTGTGTGTGTGTTGTGTTGTGTTGTGTTGTGTTGTGTTGCATGGAGCTTGGGTTTAATTCCTGCTACTGCATAGATCCCTGGGTATCACCAAGAGCAACAAACAGCAAACAGCCAGGAGAAGCCCCTGAGCACTGCCAGGTGTGGTACCAAAACTGAACAAGAAAGCACCTGTGTGATGAGGGAATCCTTTTTCCCATCAGCTGCTGTGATTGTGGGGCTGTGCCTAGAGTACAAACAGCTTGGGTATGCGTTTATGTATATGTGTGTGTGCTCAATTATCTGTACAGATGCACATGTGTTTGCACATATGTGCATGTGTGGATGATGGCGATGTTGATGAAGAGACCTGGGTTCCACACTGAAGGCCCTACTTCCCAAGATTGGCTTTGTTCATTCCCATCGTCTCCTAGACATTTGCACATGTGTGGGTCAGGGGCTGTCAAGGCCTGGCTTCTCCTGCTTCTCCAGCTTCCAATCACAAGGCTCCTGACTTCTGCCCTTTATCCCTCTCCCCTGCCACCTTGGAGAGAAAGCATAAAATTTATGCCAGTCCTTCCCCTTGGGTTGATCCTGCCTCACTGTCTCCATTTGTTTCTTTCTCCCCACTGAAAATCACAGAGTTAACAGGTATAATAGATGAGCAGACTGTGTGCTGAACAAAACCCTATGAGCCATTTATTTGATGACATGTCTAAGGGCTCTAGTGCACTTACTAACCCTGCCAACTGGGGCCAGAGCAATAACATAGCAGGTAGGGCAATTGCCTTGCATGAGGAGATCTGGGTTTGATTCTTGGCATCCGATATGATTCTCTGAGCATCACCAGGAGTGATTCCTGACTTCAGAGCCAGAATGACTCTTGAGTATCACCATATGTGGCCCCCCAAAAACAACAAAAAGAAACAAAAACCTTGCCAACTGTAACCAACTGTCCTGGTCATCTCATGACCTTGACCAAGAAAGGCTGCTTTGTGCCCTGGCCCCTGGCCTGGAGCAGTCCCAACTGGGATTCCTTCCTCTACTGTGTGTTGTAATCTAGCCCAGAAGTGACTCACCCTTAGCCATATAGGGAAGTAGCGCCCTAAGGGGTCTTGACCCAGAGGCCTTTGACGTGTGAAAGGGAAACACCAGCCACTTTTTAGTTATTCCCCTTGGCAAAGGATGAGGCCCTTGTAGACCAATGAACACTCTGCAGGCCAGAGTCACGAGCTCAGACTACTGGCCTACAGGTCAGCTTGCCTCCATGACCTAACTCTTCCTGTGTAACTCTTCCACAAGGTTAGAAGAAAGGCCTCCAGGGTAGGCTTGTAGCTACAGCCAAAGAGAAAATCAGGCAGTATCTGCAGACTGGATGCCTGGGCCAGGGAACAAACCCAGATGGGCCTGGGAGGAAATATAAACCAATGAAGAGGATCAGGAAGGTTTCTCGAGTCAAATGGTCTGATGGGAGATACAGGCTAGGCGTGCTGGATTTCCAACCCGTTTTTTTTTTTTTTTTTTTTTCAAGAGAAGATAGAATCCTAAACTTACAAATGATGACAACTATTTTGAATTTAGAAAACATGGTGCAGGATAAGTAAAACATAAAACAAAACAACAGACAAAAAAGGGCTTCCAAGGGAAGGCATGGGATGATTGGGGGAGAAGAGAAGATGTGAGGAAGAAGGAGAGGCCAGACTCTAGGTTCTGACCTCACTCCCTTTTAATTTGGGGTCACACCTGGTGGTTCTCAGGGCTTACTCCTGGCTCTGCGCTCAAGAATCACTCTTGGCAAGCCTCAAGGGACCATATGGGGTACTGGGAATCAAATCTAGATTGGACATGCACAAGGTGGTCTTAACCCCTATTTTATCTCTCTGGGCTCCCTCTCTGACTCTTTCTTCCTGCCCCACTGCCTTTCCTTACAGCTCACCCAACCTAGAGCCAGTCACACTAGACCTGCCCACTGCTTTCCTTTCTCCACTGCCCTTTACCTCTTGTTTACTTGGGGCTCATCTCAAACACAGCTGACTCAAGAAGGCTTCCTCAAGACTGTCTCATGAAGGATCAATCATTTCCTCTCTAAAACAATATTCTAATTCATGAGACCTGTGGAAGAATGTTTAGCTTCATTTTGGGGTCACTGAGCCTTGAGTGGGTGTCAATGAGAGTACTTAAAATGTGATTATTGCATTCAGGGTTGATTAGAATTGAACCAGTCCTTTGAGTCAATGCTGTTACTGAATTGGTAATAAAATATTTTTAATATCTCTCTTCAAAAGATCACCAAAGTCTCACAGTGGCCTGAGTAAGAAACCAATGATAGGGGAGTCTTAGTGTGTGGTAATTATCTATTGCCATGTAACTAATTTCCCCAACACTTAGCAACTCAAAACAACAAACAAATCTTTTCTCATGGTCTCTGTTCAGCAGTCATCCAGGAGCAGCTTAGCAGGGTGTTCAAACAAGCTGTCAGCTGCATCTGAGGACATCCGAAGACTTGACTGGGTCTGGAGGATCCTCTCCCACAGTGAAATACACAGAGCTGCTGGTAGGCAGCCTCAGATCCTGGCCGTGGAACAACCTGAGGAAGTGTAAAGTTTCTTGTATGCATTTTAGTTCGAAAATGCACTACCAGTTAATATAAAACAGCACTTAAGATAGATAGCCTGGAGCCAGAAGACAAGTTTAAATCAAGTTCCGTGACTTATACCCATGAGCTGAGTCACCTCACCGAGTCTCAGTTTTCTCAGCTATCAAATGGGGATAATAATAGTACCTGCTTTATAGGGTTATCATGAGTAGTTACAGAATCAGTTTAGATCAGCATTTTGAACTATGTGCATTCTGTATCCACGTGGGCTTATCATTTTTTCCCTTGATGTATCAGTTTTATAGAAATCGTTTTTAAGAAAAGGTTTTAAAAATGAGTATAGAAAAAAATGAGTATAGAAAAAAAATGAGTATAGAGGCTGTAAAGGTGATAGAGTTAAGTAAGGTGCTTGCCTTGCCCATAGCTGACCTGGGTTTTATCCCCAGAACTACATTTGGTTCCCTGAGTCCTACCAGATGAGAGCACAGAGCCAGGAGTAAGTGCTGTGGGTATCTGGCCACCATATCTCCCTCTACCCAGACCCCACTCCTGCCCCATGGCCTCCCCAAGAAACAAGCCAAGGCCTACAAACCCAAGGCTGAACCTCTAATTCCACTGATCTCTCAGACACTAGAAAACTTCATTCACAGTGACACTAAGATTCTGTAGAACTCAACTTCCCAAGTAGGTGTCCTTAGGGCTCCAGAAAGAATGTACTGGAACTACATATATGCTCCTTGGGCCCATGAACATGGTCCTTGGATGCACTTTCCTACTTGGATTTTCCTATTTTCATGTGGGATTATGTACTGGGCTCCCTCCACTTTTGGAGAAGTCTGTGCTTTCCCCTAAGCACATTACTCTCTTCCTTTCTTACCCTCTCTCCCCCGCTTCCTCAGTATCATCAAATAAAACCCGTTTTTACTTCAACAAAAATGAATGTGCTGGAAGGAGGGTAGAAGGAAGCAGGTGAGGGACTATATTTCTTCTTTTCCCTGATGTTGGGGTGAGATGGTGAGGAACTTCAGATTGGAAAGCAAGGAGGAATGTTGGGGTATAGTTTGGTCTAGGTGCAGGAAAATGGTTAAGATGGACTTGGAGACCCCATCCCATCTTAGGTTAGTGGGAGTGTGATTCACGGAGAACAACAAGACCAACAAGATGGACCCTGATTATCTCATTGGTGTTCACACCCTGTGTAGTCCTATAAGCTTTTTATGCCTGCTTCAACTTCAGGTGAAGCACAAGTAACTTTCTGCCTTTTAGAAGAAAACTCTGGGGCTGGAGAGATAGCACAGCAGTGTTTGCCTTGCAAGCAGCCAACCCAGGACCTAAGGTGGTTGGTTCGAATCCTGGCATCCCATATG
>PVKC010050445.1:0-10575 GCA_004027635.1 Crocidura indochinensis
CAGTACTATGTTGAAGAGGAGTGGTGAGAGCGGACAGCCTTGTCTTGTACCAGAATTTAGAGGAAAGACATTTAGTTTTTCTCCATTGAGGATAATATTTGCCATTGGCTTGTGGTAGATGGCTTCAACTACATTGAGAAAGGCTCCTTCCATTCCCATCTTGCTGAGAGTTTTGATCAAGAATGAGTGTTTGATCTTATCAAATGCTTTCTCTGCATCTATTGATATGAGCATGTGATTTTGTATTTCTTCTTGTTGATGTTTTGCATGATATTGATAGATTTACAGATGTTAAACCAGCCTTGCATTCCTGGGATGAAACCTACCTCGTCATAGAGTATGATCTTCTTGATGATGCATTGGATCCTATTTGCAAGGGTTTTATTGAAGATCTTTGCATCAGCATTCATTAGGGATATTAGTCTGCAATTTTCTTTTTTTGGCACTATCTCTGTCGGGTTTTGGTCTCAAGGTGATGTTGCTTCATAAAAGCTGTTTGGGAGTGTTCCTGTTTTTTTCAATTTCATGGAAGAACCTGGGTAGGATTGGTAGTAGCTACTCTTGAAAGATTTGAAAATATTCATTAGCAAATCCATCTGGGTCTTGGCTATTTTTTGGGGGCAGATGATTAATTACAATATCAGTTTCCTCAGTGGTGATGATGGTGTTTAGATATTCTATATCCTCCTTACTTAAATGTGGAGTGTTATAAGTGTCCAAGTATTTTTCCATTTCTTCTAGGTTCTCATGTTTATTAGCATAAAGTTTCTCAAAGTAGTTTCAGATTACCCTTTGGATCTCTTTAATATGTGTCGTGATCTCCTCCTTATGATTTCTAATATGGGTTATCAGATTTCTCTCTCTCTCTCTTTGTGAGTTTTGCCAATGGTCTAGCAATCTTGTTTAGTTTTTCAAAGAAGAAACTTCTGCTTCATTGCTCTTTCTGATTGATTTTCAGTTTTCCACTTCATTGATTTCTGCTTTCAGCTCTGTTATTCCTTTTGTCTCCCTACTTTTGGTTCCTTTGGTTTGTATTTCCTAATTTTTTGAGCTGTGTCATTAAGTTATTCAGGTGTGTCCATTCTTCCTTCAGATGTGCTTGTAGAGCTATAAATTTTCATTTCTGGACCGCTTTTACTGTGTCCCATAGATTCTTGGGGGTTGTGTCTCCATTTTCATTTGTTAACAGGAAATATTTGATTTCCTTTTTAATTTCATCTTGGAACCGCTGGTTGTTCAGTAGCAGGTTGTCCAATTTGCAATTGTTAACGGTTTTCTTCTCTGTGACTTTGTTGTTCACAGAGAACAACTTTGTTGTTCAGAGCCTTCTGATCAGCAAAGGTAGCCTCCAAGATTTCTATCCTCTTGCTTTTATGGATGCATATTTTATGTGTCAGCATGTAGTTTATCCTGGAGAATGACCCATGTACATTGGAGAAGAATGTGTATCCAGGTATTTTGGAGTGGAGTGTCCTATAGATCTACTAGTCCTCTTTCTTCCATTACTCTTTTCAGGGCTAGTATTTTTTCCGGGGTTTCGGTCTGGTTGACCTATCAAGTACTGATAGGGCCGTGTTGAGTTTTCCACAATTATTTTTTTATTATTAATTTGTTTTTTCAGATTTGTTCGTAATTGTATTAGATAATTTTCTGGTCTCTCATTGGGTGCATATATATTTAATAGTCTGATTTCTTCCTACTGCATATATCCCTTGATTAGAACATAGTGCCCATCTTTGTCCCTTACCACTTTTCTGAGTATAAATTTATTGTTATCGGATATTAATATGGCCACCCCAGCTTTTTTGAGGGTGTTGTTTGCTTGGATGATTTTCCTCCAGCCTTAAATTTTGAGTCTATATTAATACTGACTATTCAGTTATGTTTCTTGTAGGCAGCAGAAGTTTGGATTCGTCTTTTTCACTCATTTTAACACTCTGTGTCTCTTAATTGGTGATTTTAGTCCATTGACATTGAGGGAGATGATTGTCATAGGATTTTATGTCATCTTTGTAGTTAAGTTTTTTGTGTTTGTTGGTCTCTCTTGTCTTAGAGTAGACCTGTCACTTTTTCCTTTAAGGCTGGTTTATCATCTGTGAAGTTTCTGAGCTGTTATTTTTCCATGAAGCTATATATTCTTCATTCAAACCTGAATATGAGTAAGGCTGGGTGCAGCATTCTCGTGGAGGTATTCACTTCATTCATTCTTGTCACAATATCCCACCACTGTCTTCTGGCCTTAAGAGTTTCTTGTGACAAGTCTGGTAAGTCATAGATATGCTGCATTGAATATAATTTCCCTTTTTGATTTTGCTGCTTTAGTATTCTATCTCTATCTGTCGGGTTTGTCATTGTAAAGAAGATTGTGCCTGGTGGTGTTTTTCTTTGGGTCTCTTTTGACTGGTACTCTTCGGGCATGCAGGAGTTGATTGTATATAGTTGTAAACTCTGGTAGTGACTCTTTAATAATATATTTGACAGTTGATTCTTCCTGGAGATCTTGTACTTAGGTCTCTGGGACTCCAATGATTCTTATGTTGTTTCTGTTGAGTTTATCAAAGACTTCTATTTTTATCCATTCGCATTTCTTGATTGAGTTTTTCCATAGCCTGATCATTTGTCCTAAGATTTTTTCCCATTTCTAATGCTGTGTTGTTTTTGTGCATCTCATCTTCCAGTTCTCCGAATCTCTCTTCAGCTCTTGTTACCTTGCTGTCAAGGTATCCACTGAGGTTTTCACTTGAGCTACCGTATTTTTTCAGATCTGTTATTTCAGTTTGGAGTTTTCTGATTACTGTCTTTGTGTTCTGTTCAGATCAATATATGGTTTCTTGGAGTTTTACAGACATCTTCCATATATTTATTTTAAGCTCCTTATCGAGTGGTTAATTAAGATGTTGTAATTTTTAAGGTCGTTGAAGCTATCACCTTCATTATCTGTGCATGGTGCTTGCCTACGAGATTTCCCCATTGTCAGGCTAGTAGTGAGGTCTTCCCTCTGTGTTTTGGTGGGGTTTATTGGTTAGAAAGAGTGTGCAGCTGATTCTGGAGCTCTAGGTAACAGTTTTTGGGAGTTCGCGTCCCAGGGCTCTGAGGAGAGCTCCAAGAGTTCGGAAAAGAAAGAACCATTGAAAAGTTATATGATGTTACGTGCCCCAAACGTTCCTTGATAAAGATTGTGGGAGTAACCAGTTTTCTTTTATCCAGAATAATACTTTGCTGATGTTGTCACTCATGGACTAGAAGTACCTCTGGACTGGTCCCTTACACTACCTGTTCTCCACCCTGGGGTGTGCTTTTTCACTTCCCAATAAAGACATCGGGTTTCAGAGAGAAACTACCTGCAGTTTCGTTTTTCACTTATGGTCAGTCTGCATGCTGGTATCTCTTACTAGCGAGTGTAAGGCTTATGGTGGTATTTTCCTGAACCTATTTTATTACAATCAGTCTGAGTAGATTATTTTCTGTGTTGGCATTTGTTTCCAGACCCGCACTCTCCAATTCGTCTGGATTAAGGCATAAGGCTTCAGCATTACCTGGCACCTGGAACAGTAGCTTCATTTAAAACTGGTCAGATATTCTCTTCGGTGATTTCCTGGTTACTCAAATAGATAAGTCAACCTTAGTTTCAGAATCTAGTTCCTACTTGATTCAAAGTATTGACAATGGCATTGTTTGGGGTCGAGGGCCACTGGCATATCTTCTTGTATATTGTTACCTTTTTATTCCAACAATCAAGATAAAGATACTCAACACCTGAACATTGACCAATCTATGGCAAAGGATTCCATTGTGTCAGAGATTGGTTCTCATCTTCTTGTCATGTTTTGAATAACTGGGGAAGAATTTTAAAGCCAGCTGGGTGAGTTCAGATCAGATGTTTTAACTTTGGCAAAATGGGCCATCTGTACAGTGGCTACAGGATTCTTCCCTGACCTGCCTCCTCAAGACCAAGACCTGATCATCCAGTCCCAGGAAACTGTATTTATTACTTTCAATATGTTAGGATTGTTAGCTGTGTCAGTGTTTGCTTTCAGACTAATCCCTGAGGAATGGAGCATGCGGCTTGTGCTTCAACAAATCACTATTTACTTGACATTTATATCACAAATTTTTACACAGTTTCGCCTGGGCACAAAAATTTGAATACAACATTACAGTAGAGGCTCATTCAAATTGGTATCTGGTAGTAGGCAAACCACACGCAATCTCACACTACAGTATTCTAATTAGGTCTCATTGACATTAGCAACTCAGTTATAGCCTGTTTATTTACAAAATAAATACCCTGACGCCTACACGTTTTTTTTTTGTGTTACTGTGGTTTATACTTGGGTATCCAAGAGTACAAACTCTACTTTCTACCCATACCTGTTCAACTTTAACAAAATAGTTACCACTACAGTAATTCCAAAAAATCGGGTTTTGTCCAATCCCAACTTTATGGCAAAAAAAATTCATCAGAAAATTCAACTGAATCAGATACTGAGTAATCGATTAAAAGATAAAATGTGTGTTATTTTAAAACTCACTCTTAGTTAATAAAAAGTTTCCAAATAGAGAAGCTTTCTTTAAATGTAATGGTTTCTCTTAATGATTAATTTGATAGAAAATGTCGCAAATAGCTGTAATTATCTTTTTCAAGCTATATTATTAATTAGCGCTGCCAATTCATAGGAATGCACAATATTGTTAAGTTAGCTTAATTTCATGTACATTTTGTTAACCAGGTATCAAAATTCATGTTCGCCCTAACATAGCTTTATCATTAAGTATTAGATTCTGAATGATTCATGGTTATCTGAGCGAATATTTTTGACATTCAATGAGCTTTGTAACAATCAAATATATCTTGATCACAAATATCTAAAAGCCACTGGGAATCTATAGAACTGAGTTAATGTTTTTAATCAAGATGGACTTGAGGGTCTTTAAAAAGTATCACAGAGTAAATTTTTGTCCAGCGAGGTGTAATTAAGCCAAGCCAGTTTATTTCAAATTTTACACAGGGCAATTTCAAGGTTCCTTTTTTAGAGTAGCAGTGCTGCCAGTTTAGGAAGTTGGCATTCCCTGGGGATATGGAAAGGAGTGTAGATGTGAGTGAGCAGAGAGCTCATCCCACAACATGGGAGATGTG
Organism: Crocidura indochinensis; assembly: GCA_004027635.1. Classification (NCBI taxonomy): domain Eukaryota; kingdom Metazoa; phylum Chordata; class Mammalia; order Eulipotyphla; family Soricidae; genus Crocidura; species Crocidura indochinensis. Next base: position 5,138 of record PVKC010050445.1, read on the forward strand.
ACGAGCACACCACAGGACTCACCTTGATCAGAACATGAAATCCAGCCTTGATGCTAGAAGCATCACTCTCACTGAGGGGAACAGTCGCCCACCCTACAAAGCTGACGCAGCAGGACCTGCACACAGCCAAAATAAGAAGAGCTTTGTAGCTATGTATTTCTTCTAGTTAATGAAACTGACCTTAACACATAAAAGCAATATCACATGGCAAAATTCACACTAGGAAAGAAAACACAATACCTCCATGCTTAGACAATGAAGATAGACGTTCTGAAGATCCAGCCAGTATTGGCAACCCATATTGTCTGTCTGATAAAAACTAGAAAAAAATCTTAAAGAGGTATAAGGAACTGAAAGAAACTTTGGAACAATTGAATGGATAGTAAATAAGACTCAAATGAGAGTATATAAGACTCATAGAGTAAATAAGACTCATATGGGAGTAGAATGAAAAAATTTCAAACAAAAATAACAGGGAATCTATAGAATAATCTATAGGGCAGAATAACTTAGTAGGTGAAATGAAAACCTCACTTGACTCCCTCACCATCAGAGCATCAACTATTCAAGACAGATCAAGAGATCTGGTATATGAGCTGCAAAACACCAAGGCACAAGAGATGATGCTGAGAAAGAGCCTTAAAATAAACAGATAATATGGGTTGTCTCATAATAAATAAGATACTACAAGGAACACTTGGACAAATTTAATAGAAATAACATGAGAATTATTGGAGTCCAAAGTCCCAGGAAGAAAATATCAGGAAGCATCAATAGTCACAGACATCATTAGTCAGAAATTCTCAGAGCTGAAGAGTGCATGAATATCCTGGAATCCAAAGATATCCATCAAAAAGAGATCAAAGGCAAAGCAGATTAAGGCACATCCTAGTCACTATATGAAAACAACAAATAGAGAAAGAATACTGAAGGAAGATCAAAATGAGAATGTCCATAAAAATAAGCATCTTTAAGATGGACAGCAGTTTTATCACAAGCCCAAAGCAAGTGGCTGAATGTAGTGAAGAAACCTAAGTGAAATGAATGCTTCACCAAGATAAATGAGAGCAACAATATTTTCATATAAGATAGAAGGAAGGATACACAGATTCATGGATAAATAGCAGCTCAGAAACTTTACATCCTCAAAACCAATCTAAAATAACCAAAGTTGTACTTGAAAACAAGGAAGATCCCAGAAACACATCAAACTTCTAAAAAACATGACATAAAATCTGTGACAATCATCTCTCCACATTAATGGTCCAAAATTACCAGTTCATAGATACATAGAGACAAAATAAATCATAAAATTTAATCTAATAATCAGGGAGATGCAAATCAAATCAACAATGAGGTACTATCTCATGCCATAGAGACAGGCACACATCGCAAAGAACAAGATAAATGAATTATTGCTGATGGGGATGTGGGGAGAAAGGAACTCTCATTTAGTGCTGGTTGGAATGCCTTCTAGTCTAGGCCTTATGGAATACAATGAAGATTCCTCTAAAAACTGGAAATTGATTATTACACTTTTCTCTTAAAAATGGAATCTAACAATTTGTTGCCTGCAAGAAACACATCTGAATAGTCTCCCCTTGGCCTGTCATTGGTTCTCTGAGCACACCTGAAAGTGATTCCTGAGTGCAGAGCCAGGAGTAACACCTGAATATTGCCAAGTATGACCCAAAAACCAAAACCAAATAAATTATTGAAAGATACTTAATGATTTTTCTATTACAAACACATATCTACAAAAAATCATGAAGTCTCTTGATTTTATTTCACTGTTCAAAACTATTGTTCATAATCATAAACTCTTGGCAAGATTTGACAGGCATGTCAGCTGAAAAGAAATTTTTTAACACATTTGAATGAAAATCGTTTTCTAAAATTCGTTTTGTCACATGCCAAGAACATTTTAAAGCCACTCGCTTTAAATTTATTGACTGCTTATTTTATTGTGATAAATATTCCTACGTCCAACTAGAAATGAAGTTGAACATGGTAAAAAAAAAACCTGTACAATAATAATTTAAATGTTGATGCAATAAAAGAGAGCATTTTTATTTGTTTGTTGGTCCTTCAGCAGGAGTAAAGCTGAGGGGACCGTCTGGAAGGTTGGGATTTGAACCACGGTTTGTCTGGTTTGTCTGGTTTGTCCTGCACCTTCCCACCTTCTGACTTCCGACGGCTCACAGGTCGCGGACAGGGTCCATCGCTTCTCGTGGCCACCGAGTGCAGCCCTGACCGCCCTGGGGTGGAGTGCCCTGGCCTCAACAGGGCTTCCTTGGTGCGGGCAGGCAGGGAGGCAGGTACGAGCAGGGGCGCCTTCGTTCCTAGCCAGCCACCAGAGGGCGCCATGAAGCTGCCGGGAGAGGAAGCGTAATGGCAGGCAACCTGGCAAGTTGTGCCCAAGGGCTTTCTGTCTGATAATACTCGGATCATGGTCAAGAGAGCCGGAGAAGGTGCTGGCGCTCCTGGTGGCTGGGAGATGGGGGTGGGGCAGGAGGGCAGCGCCAGGCACACGATGGAGGTGAGAAGACGCAGGACCCAGGCAGGAGTCAGCCCTGGGCAGCACTGCCTGGAAAGCGCCAAGGCCCCACCAGCCAGGAGGATTGCGGGTCCATGGTGTCCCAATGCAGCAGCACCTCACTTGATAGGCCGAGAGCCTCCAGTCCGACCGCAGTAACAGCTCCAGAAAGAAGTCTCCAGTCTGGAAGCACTTCTTCTCCCCAAACCCAACCCCCGCCCAGGTCAGCAGGAAAGTCACTTTGCAAGCACTGCCTGAAGGACCTGAACACAGAATCTCTTTACCCTGCTGCCATGTGGCATTCGAAGACAAATCCACAACCCTGCGTAACCCAGAATGCCCATTCTGTGGTGACTTGGTAACGAGGATGTCCCAGAAATGCTTCACATAATTGACATACTTATCATAATAGTTTCAAGGTGACCAGAAGCAAAGTTATTAAAATAAAAAATAGAAAGAAAGACTAAAGAAATGTAAGAGAAGGGAAAGAAGAAAAAGTTCAGTAGCAAATATACTTGTGAACTCCTTAAACAATAGCAGGTTTAGTAATTTCTTATTTTTTTTAAGGATAAGAGTAAGGAAATACAGTAAAAAGGGTGAGAGTGGCAACTGTTGCTTTTTGCATAGGCCCAGCAAAATATGGGGGGAATAAAAAGGAAACTCCTGGGCCTGAATACAAGATCTTCCCCTGAAATATTCTGGCCTAAGACCAACTCTGTTGCTATTAATCTACACTTGTGGCCTCCTTTCTTCTATCTCCCTTTTCTTTGGACGTTGCTTGCTTTCAGACTCGGTTTCTGAGAAGTCCCCACCCAAGGACATTTCCTGATATGAGACTTCTGGGATCTGCTTTTCAGAATCCACAAGGCAAAATCACAGATCAATTCAATGTTACAGGCGATTTTACATCGTCTCGACTTATAAGGGACATGTATACCTCCATCTCCTTTGAATATTTTAGGTGTTTTCCCTTAACAGGCATAACCCTTATTGACTATCTTCCTATATAGCGAGAGATTTCCCCATTACTTTTTGTGATCTGTATTATAAAGAATTTTGGTAGAAAAGTCTCTGTTAAGAGCTCATGTTAGGGGCCCGGAGTTGTAGCCCAGCGGCATTTGCCTTGCAAACATCCAATCCAGGACTAAAGGTTGTTGGTTCAAATCCAGGTGTCCTATATGGTCCCCCATGCCAGCCAGGAGCTATTTCTGAGCAGCCAGGAGTAACCCCTGAGCACTGCCAGGTGTGGCCCAAAAAACAAAAACAAACAAACAAATAAAGAGTTCATGTTAGAAACAAGTTACGAGGATTGTTGGACTTGTTCCCTCTGCCCCCATATGCACCAATAAAACCCTGAGACATTGTTACTTTTTAACATAGTCATATTAAAATATTTCATATAAAATGTTACATATAAATATTATATAAAAGCTAAAGAGTTTAAATGTGTGAAATCACTAAAAATTAAGAACATGACCATTTCTCATTCTTTAAAGTGACAAGACTTCTAAAGTGCCCTATCACATCTACACTCTATACCCACGCATACCTCAGCATGGAATCCTATTTGGCTAGTTCTTTAAAAATGTAGCTAGGGACCCCAGAGATTGGATCAGTGGCTTCAACTCTGGACTATTGAACTCCACATCTTGAGTTTGAATCCCAGTGTCTCCAACAAGTACTCTCCTACAATTCAGTTGTTTGTGATCCCCAAAGAGAAGAACCTGGGAACTGCCTCAGTGGTTTAAAATGCTCCAGGGCATTGTAAGACAGGAATCTTAATCCCTGGCCTGAACTCTCCAACTGGGTGGCAAATGTTATTAAATTCCATTAGAAATTAGGTCTATCTTAATTCACGTGACTTGTTTTCTTACAAGGAGAGGACATTGAGGTTGTCACAAACCCATGAGAGAGGCCTGAATGGGAACCACCTGTCCAGCTCTTAGAAGGAGTCCTGAAGACTCCATAAGCCAGACTTTGAGATAATCCATTGCTCTTATTTAGATGATACCCTCGCTCCAATAACAGTCTGTGGTCATCTGTTACAGCAGACCTGATTATATGAACACACATACCATCAAAACACTCATTTCAGTGTTTGTTAGTGATTTATATTAATTTCATTTGTTTTAGGGCCCCACCCAGGGATTACTCTTGGCTCTGCACTCAGATATAGCTACTGGCATGAAGGACCATATGGAATACTGGGGATAGAACCCAGGTCCCTCCTGGGGCACTTGCATGGAAGGCACATGTCCTACTGCTGTGCCACCACTCTGCATCTTGAGCCTTTTGGCAGGCTCGATGTTCTGTATGCGGGTGGGAATCAGAGCAAGAGGACAGAGACAGACCAGCACTTCTTGTGTTATGGCCCTGCCCACCCTTCTGAAGTGACTATGACCCAGAAGCTGCCAGGCTTAGAGAACACAGCTGTCTCTGGGGTCCAAGGATGATGCCAAGGCTCTCTTCTCACAGAAGCACTGGTAGGGCATTACAAATAGAAACCAAGTGGACATCTCCAGATGTATTTTGAGGGGGCTGTTATAATCACAGGAGTGACAGTTTCCATGTTAAGACAGTGATGTGGGTGATAGTTAAAGAAGAAATGTAGTTTTTTGCCTCGGATACCCGAATAGCCTCACACCTTCACTCTTTGCCTCCCTTCCAGATGCTATTCCCTTGGGGTCTGTCTCCACACAGCACTTTCCTGCCTATAGGCCTCCCTCTTCTGTCTCATGCACATGATCTGGGCTCACAAAGATGGGCCACCTTTGAGAAAAGAGAATTCAACCCTCTCCTGTTTTGATCCTCAAATTCATTGAGCCACTGGATTAATTACTATCTCTTAAAGTTTTGGGGAGGTATTTGAGCCATGCCTGGCAGTACTCAGGGGATACTCCTG
>PVKC010050446.1:0-10563 GCA_004027635.1 Crocidura indochinensis
TTTTTTAAGTTCTTTCCAATATTAAGGCTTGATATCTGTAGTAGGATTTTAAAGAATGTCAGCCTGAATAAGAAGACAGGAATATGAAATATTTGCATTTTGGAAATTTCTCTCCATTTAGATATTCTGGGATTAGAGTACATGCAATTTTTCTAGCCACACAAGATTTCTACCAGCTCATTTCCAACACTAGATGGCGCTCGCATACAGGCAAGAAGGACTTGGATGGGGAAGAAATTTTGAGCACAAATTTCATGAAGTCAGAGAAGGCCTTTGTTTTCTGGATGTTCGAATTCAGTTTGGTTTGGTTTGGTGTTTGAAACAAGCACACTTCAAAACCATTTCTGAAGCATCAGTCTTCTGCTTTCCCCTCACTCAGCCAAGGGTCAAGATGGGATGAAATCAGAGGATGGGAATGAAGTTCTTCATATAAACCTCTTAACTGCATCCAGTCCAAAAAGCAGTCATAGGTTCAACTGCTCACTCTGATCCCACATGATAAGTTTTATGTTTCCTCTGATACTTCTGGGATTTTGCCTGTTACTTAATGACAATTCAAGTAACTTCAAAAGAATTGGAGCCTTCTATTTCCCAAAGCACAAATCAATCGCTTTTCAATGGATTTAGATTAATCCTTTGAGGCATGATTTGAAGAATCAGTCATTCACTAGAAGCACACCAAACAAGTTTTCATGAGATGGCAGTGCCGTTGAGCTTAGAATTCTGGGTTTCAAATGGGACACCCATGACTTCTGTTTTCTTCCCAGTGTTTCAGGGCTCTCCCTGTTTAAACTCATGGAGTCATGACCAATTGACCCTCAGAGAAGCTGCCTCTTCCTTAGGTTTCACTTCCCGTCCTAGATTTTCAGCCGTTCTTAAATACTAACTTTTTGTTTATATGTATATTTTATTTTGAGGTCACAGCCAGCAGTACTCAGGCTTACTCCTGGTTCTGCCCCTATGGATCACTTCCTGGTGGGCTCCAGGAATCGAAGAGGGTGCCAGGATTAAATCTGGGTTGGCCATTTGCAAGACAAATGTCTTACCTTCTGTTGTACTATTTACTCTGGGCCCAAGCTACTATTTTTTTTAATAATGCAAATTCTTAAGTATCTGATAATTTAGGTATTCTCAACCTTTGAAAAGAAAAACAAGAATATTCCCATGTTTCCATATTTCCAGTATTTCCATATTTCCAAATATTTCCAATATTTCCATGAAATGTTCCATTTCATATTCCCACTGATTTCTGGATCTATCTTGGTTCCTTTCTTTTAATCTACTTTCTGTTTGCTTAACCCTCAGGCCTGTGAGATGCCTTGATTTCAAGGGCCTATCCTATGAGGAAGCCAATATTTGGGAGACTCTTGTCACTATTTTCTCCTTGGAATTTGGGGGAACTCCCAGGTTATTCCTGTGGATGTGGAAGTTTGGCACTCTTTCCCCCTCTCCAAGTAATTAACCTTTTGAATGAAGAAAAAACTCAGGTGTTAAGCCCTATGCTAAAGTGTGAATGTAAACTCCTCGCTGTGACCTCTTAAAATTGCATACAATTATTTATTTCCTATTCTGGTACCAGCCCTATGTAGATGCTAAACTTTCTTCCTCTCTCCCATGAACTGTGTCATGAGAAGATGACTTGGTCTTTTTTTGCAAAACAGCTCAAACATTTCCGCTCTCTAAAATGCTTGACTATGACTACTCACCTCCTAAGGTGGTATAAGTTATGTGTGATTATTTTGCAGAAAGAAAAAAATGCATCTTGTGGGGTGCATCGATAGCATAGTGATAGGAAGTTTGTCTTGCATGTGGCCAACCCAAGATGGACCCATATGGTCCCCTGAGCCTGAAAGGAGTGATTTCTGAATGCAGAGCCAGGAGTAACCCCTGAGCACCTCTAGGTGTGACCCAAACACCCCTCCTCCAAAATGTATCTTGAACACAAATCATGGCACATAGCAAGTAGTCATGAAATGTCTATCTATGGTCAGTGCCCTGAATAGTAGGAAGGTACCTACTTCCTCTAGGCAAGACCTTGTCTATATCAAGAGAGAAACCCCAAGCATCATCTCAAAGACAGAGTCCAAAAATCACTCCCAGGAAGTGTGACATGGCTCACCACCAGCTTCCCTTGAAACAGATCCAGGAACTCTTCAGCGCTTTTAGGTCCAATTCTGACCCCTGCATGGTTTTGTGCTCACTGGCTTGTCGCCCAGTTCATGTCTCGTCCACTGGGTGATTAGGATAGATCTTGTCAAATACCATGAAGAGAGCAAGAATGGTTCTGCTGCCTCTTCTTTCGACCAATCTAATATCCCCTTCAAAAAACAGGGAATAAATGGAGACCTGTTTTGTTTTCTGGGGTTGGGGGTTGGCTCTGAGTGATCTCTGCTTTTCTAAAGACTTACAAAGAGTCTACTTAATCATCTGTTCAGTTGATGGGTTAAAGTGGTGAAATTGTGGGTTATTTCCCCCTTCGTTTCTCTTATTATAATAATGTTTGGGGAGCAAATAGCTTTTTAAAATTCTGTTCTAGAATGCTGCCAGGGATAATTGTTAAGCTGACTGGTTTATAGTTTTTTATAATATGCCCCTTTCCCCCTATTTTTTTTTTTTTTTTTTTGAGAATTGGGACAACTTTGTTCTTCTCTTGGCTGTTAACAGTTGTCCTATTCTCCATGCTTTTTCAAAGGTTATTGACATTGGTTCTGGGGGTTCTTTGAGCAACCTGGGATGTGATTTGTTTAAGTCTGGAAATTTGAATTTTTTAAGGCGGGGTGGGGGTGAGGGAAGAACACCACACTGGTTTCTTGCTCTGGCTCTGTCCTTTACTAGCTGAATGAGCATAGGCTGGTTTTTATTTTAGCTTAAATTTCCCCAGCTGGAAAATAAGACATTGGACCAAAAAAAAAAAAAAAATGAAGGTCCCTTCAAGATTTCATGTCTGTGCTCAAGTAATTGAACCTTTTCTTGCTAAATTTCTCATTTCTTGTGACTCTCAGTCAACTGCAAGATAATTTGTTCTTGCTTCTCAATTCTCCTTAGTTTTTTATGATGATACATTGGGGAGGAGATTGGGGCTACACCTAACTATCTATACTCAGGACTTTTTTTTCCAGCTCTATGCCCAAAAGGGACTATATACAGTCCCAGGGATAGAAGTAGGATTGGTTGTGTGCAAGCCAAATGTCTTGATATATTTGTTTAAACTTTAAAATCAAACACATAAACAAGGGATTTAGATTAGAGTCCAATATTATCAGGTTGGACACTGGTTTTTCCAACTTTACTTCCAACTCCTCCCCCCTCAGATGACCAAGCCTCTCTTCTGTGTTACTTCATCCCTCTGTTCTTTGCTGAGAGCACTTCCCTGAGTGGGTCTGCCTACACAGCGCCCTCTTAGTTCCATTCTCCCTGTGAAACTCAGATCAGTCGAATGCTTTCTTCAACTCCTGCCCACACGTTCGTTCCTTTCTCGGCAGTCCTACTGTGTGCTGTGTGATCACCTGGCATTTTGTCAGGATCATTTGGTGATATTGATTGTGAATATGCAACTCAATCAGACTATGACCAATTTACATTGTATATCTTCTTGGGACAGATCTTTCTTCTTCCTGCCTTGTCGCCTTTCCGCCAATCTGGAGGTGAATTGAGGATGCTTAATCCTGGCAGATGTTGAGTGGATTTTCAAGTTTAATTAGAATATTTCAATAACTCTCTCATAGACAGAAGGTTTCTTTTTTCCCTTTCATCTTAACAGGATAACAATTCAGGTGCCTTAATTCTAGGAAACATTTTTTGTTGTAAGACAAAAATATATACATACATACATATGTAAATAAAAAAATGAAAGGAGTTTAGAAGACATCTGATGATGAAGCAGTAACTAGCTCACTTTTTTCCTATATTAGCACAAAGACAGGATTGGAGAAAATATATCTAACAAATACACAAAATTGCTCTCTTTGGATCAGGATCAAATTCCAAGTTACTCCTGTTTCATCTGTTTAGATCTGACCTGTCCTAACACAGCCAACACATCCTGAAGCTTTGGGTCCTGTGTAAGTCTCGTTTACACTTTATCTGACATTATAACAGGACTCTACTTCATTATAATGGAGAGATAGTTTTCATGTGTCAGTATGTCCAACCTGGATAGAATCTCAGCAAACACGGGTAATTGAAAACAATGACGTCTTCACAGTCATTTGCATTTATTAAGCCACATCCAAGTGTGAGCCACTGGTGGTACATGCAGTGAGCATTCACCATTTCCCACAGGACAGGTGAAACACTTGTTGGGCATGATTGTACAAAGTTGTGATAATTAATCTTAACCAAATGCCTTGGAATTGTACCACGGTTCAAATTTACCTTTCACGTAAGAAAAGATGGCGAGATTGTAACTGAGGAAAGACAATATCTTTCTAGGAACAAGCAACTTCTAAGTTCATCCAGCCCAGAAACAAGATCAATGCAAAAAAAATTTTTTTATTTATTTATTCCATGAGCTTGTTGGAGCCTGGCGATGTCAGGATGTGGAGAGCTGGAAACAAGATATAGGGAGACTTTGCTTACCAGGAATACATGGTAATGGAAGTGAGGCCATGAGGGCAGGAAAAATAATGAAAAGTGTGCTTTGGAGGAACACTGTAATAGTGATCTGTGAGTCTCTATTGGCCCTGCTGATGACTAAACAGAATGCAGGCAGGGATATTCTTAAGGTAGCACTCATATATATTCTTGAAACATGCACACACACACACACACACACACACACACACACACACACAAGCACATATGGAAGAATGGACATCTCTGCCTAACACCTCTAGGAAGAAGTCTGGAGCTGAGCAGGGGAAGAAAGAAGACACTGTTGGAAAGAGAACAGCCAATGCCCCAGTCCTTCCCCAGACCATGCCTGGTGCAACCCTTTTATTGCTTTGCTAGAAGGTGATAAGCGCAGCATTCCCTGGCCAATATACATCCAACTGGTTGCTTAGTGAGCACATCATAAACAGGTTAATAGCACTGCAGACTCCTTACCAAAAAAGTGAAAGCAAAAGTGGAGTGGAGATACAGTCTAGCCACAGGCATCACTTGGGTAGAACACAAGGTATGGAAACTTTGCACCTGCTACCCTTGCAATGACAGTCATCCAGTTATGACACCACCCAAGCCACATCTTTTCCCAGAGAGCACTCTGTCTCTCACCTTGTTCCTAAGAGGCAGGGAAAGAACGCCTACGTCTACTTCTCCAATAAGCTCACCTTCTGCCTCCAAACCTAAACCTGACTCCCATTTCCTAACTTCACATGGTTGAAAATCTCAGCCTGCTGCCTGGCTGGATCATGGATGCCCCCATGATCTCTTTCCTATTTCCTACACATTTGCTCTCTTCAAGGACTAAGTGGGGGACTCCTCCTCTCTTCTTTCACCCTAAGCATCATCCCCACACCCTAAGAGGAGGAGGAAATTACCTCTCCTTCCAGGAAGAAATTAAACACTAGGGGTTCTCAGAGCCAAAGTGATAGCACAGTAATATGGTATGGTATGGCTTTTGCCTTGCAAACAGCTGACCCAGGATGGACCTTAGTTTGATTCTCAGAGTCTCATATGGTCCCCAAGCCAGGAGCTATTCCTGGGCGCATGCATAACCTGGAGTAACCCCTGAGCATCACCGGTATGGCCCAAAAACCAACCAAACAACAACAGCAATAACATATGGGATGCCAGAGATCAAACCTGGGTCAGCCACATGCAAGGCAAGTGCCCTACCAGCTGTGCTATCTCTCTGACCTCTTCACCTCCCTTTCTATAGCTAGCAACTAGGGATAGAGAATATTCATTTCGTTGATTGGATTTGAAGACTGGATCTGATCCTATAGGTAGCCCAGGATAGGCATATTTCAAATTCTCCGCCATATCTGTTTTTTGTTATAAAAATGCCTTCTTACATTAAGTGGAGAGATGATTTTTTAAACTTAATTTTTATGAAAATTAATGTAGTGATAAACCCATTTAGTCTGGTATTAATAATTACACATATATTTGAAACACAGGGAGAACAGAAGTTCTTCATAAATTCTTCCTCCAACCTACCTTCCTACTCCTGCCCCCATGCCTTCTTTAAGATATTTTTTAATATTGATATTGATATTGAGGGAGGTCATACCTGGCAGCACTCAGGGGTTACTCCTGGCTCTGTGGTCAGAAATTGCTCCTGGCAGGTACAGGGGACCATATGAGATGTTGGAATTAGAAGCAGGTCTGTCCTGGATCAGCTACATGCAAGGCAAACACCCTACCTCTGTGCTATCTCTCCAACCCAAGGCATTTCTTTTTGGGTTTGGTCCCTGACATCTCATATGGTCCCCTGAGCCTGCCAAGAGTTATTTCTGAGCATAGCCAGGAGTAACCCCTGAGTACCACTGGGTTTGGCCCAAAACCCAAAACCAAATCAAACAAACAAAAAAGATTTTCTTTTGGGAGTGGGGACTTCACCTGGCAGTGCTTAGGGGCTTACTCTTGACTCTGCACTTAGGGATCACTGTTGATTGGACTCAGGAAACTAGATGGGGTGCTAGAGACCAAACCTGGTCCAGACACATGCCAGGCAAGCACTCTACCTCTGTGCTATCACTCCAGCCCCAGAGATTTCTGATCATTTATTACATTATTTATTTATTTTATTATATATTATTATACTATTACCATATTATCATGATCATAAATGATTATCATTCAGTATATAACTTATTTTATATTCATTATATCATTTACAATATATTTACATATCATTTATTAATATCTTATATTGCATCATTTATTATATAGATTACATCACTAACTGGATTAAGATCAACTTTCTGCTATTAAATAGAAGAACCTGAGGCTGGTTTCACAAAATTCATCTAACCTCTACACTCTGTCTGACATTCTGGATGGCTTCCCTATCTTTTTATCTCTGTATATATTTTATTCTTTTCTTTCTGATTGAAATAACCTTGGTTTACAACACTGTACATACCATAGGAGCACATGTTCACATCAATTCAAAATAGATGTTACCTCCCCACGACCACTACCTACATTCACATCTCCTTCCACCCCATCTATTGGGCCCCTCTACGCTTTGCTCTCAACCCCCAGAAAAGTAGATGTCTTTTTTTTTTATGTGTGAAACATTTTACTAACGCTTTAGCTCTGAAGACTTAATGAGTCCTTTTCTAAGAACATAAGAGGGGTAAATAGCAGGAGGGAGGGCATGAAGCTTTTTATTCTTCTGTGGCTGAAGTGTTTCATCTGAATATCCAGAAAGGCCTTTGTGAGTTGGAGCTAGAAGGATGCTTTAGGACCCCAAAGCACAATGCTTTATTCTTTTCCTGGTGCTTTGGGGTCGCTCCCTGCAGGCGCAGTTCCCAAAAGGAAGTGCTCAGACCTCTCCTGTTGAATCCAGCCCTGGGGCTGCATTCCCCAGAGACACACATTTTCTGGGTTAGAAGCATGTGGGGGAAAGCAAATGAGAAAAATAGAAAGGACCCAGGGCTCCTTATCTGCATGCTGTGCTCACATGGCTTTTGGGAGCCATATCAACACTCACCGTCTGTCAATAATTTTGAATATTTATGGACATGATACATTACCATTTCCCATGCTCTTGTCCATGATCTTGTCTAATGGTGGTGAAGGAACACATGGAAGATCTTTCAGTGTCATCCTGCCTCTTTCTCACTGACATTCCAGCTCTCTTGCAAGGAAGTCCCAGACAGAAGGACCCTCTGCTACATCTACTGTCCTGATTTTTTACCCTTTCTTCTTTATCCCTTCTGTAACCCCTTCTCTATTAGCACGTACCTTCTCCTTGGGCTCCTTACCCAATGCCATCCTAAAAGTTTTTTTAAATGATCTGTATCGAAAAAAAAAAACCCCACCAATGTTCATATAGATATGGGGAAAGGAATCCTCATTCACTGCTGGTGGGAATATTGACTGGTTCAATCTTTCTGGAAACAATATGTAATCTTCTAAAACCTAAGCCTTCTAAGACCCAAAAACCCTTTTTGGAGGAGAAATTTGTACTCTTTTGTTTATTACAGCACTATTCACAACAGCTAGACTAGAGTCTAAAATTCAAGCCTTCAATAACAGATGATTAGGTAAAAAAAAAAAGTGGTATATCTACACAATGGAACACTATTTGTCTATAAGAAAAGATGAAAACATACAATGTTCTGAGAAATGGATGAATCTGGAAAGAGTATATATATTGAGTAATATATCAATATATTGAGTAATATATTGGGTATATATTGAGTAATATATCAAATGAAGTTGGAGAGGATCAGAGAGACAGTACAACAGGCAAGGCACTTACTTGCCTTGCATGCAGCTTACCCAGGTCCTATGCCTTTGCATCCCATATGATCCTCCAAGCCCTGCCAGGGGTGATCCTTGAGCTAGAAGTAAGCTCAGAGAACCACTTACTGTGGCTCGAAAATAAAAACAAATGATAAGAGACAGATTCAAAATGATCTCTAATATGTGGGATATAAAGAAACATAATAGGGAAATATAAAGAAGGGCCAAAGGCCCTAAGTATAGGTCTAGAGAACTGAGTTTACCATGGTGAGGGCTGAGGTGGGGAATAAGCTGCGGGGGTGGGGGTGGTGGGAGAAACACTAGTAGAGGGTTCGATGTTGGAACACTGTGTGCATGAGGCCCTATTAAAATCATAAATCATAGTGCCTAAAATTTAAAAATATTATGATGATTTGTTTGGTCTTTAGAAGCTCTGTTTAACTTTCATAGGTTCACCACCTCATACTCACCTACTAACTTCAGCTCTGTTTTTACTCACCTCTTAAACACCTGTCATTGGGCATTTCCCAACATTCTCTACTGCCTCCATTCTTCAAAAGTCCATAGATTTTCTTTGGGCCCAGAGAGATAGTTCAGCAGGGAGAATTCTTGCCTCACATATGGGTGACCTGGTTACACCTAGGATTCCCTCAAATACTGCCAAGAGTGATCCTTGAATATGGAGCCAGGAGTGAGCCCTGAACATCACCAGGTCTTGGCTCTAGCCCCTCACCCAATCCAGTGACTTGATGAAATATGGTAACTAACCCCTGTGAGCACCTCATCCCAGTCATGGCCTCCACCGCTCTTGAGAGACCTAGCTGATGGTTCTTTCCTTCAGAAAATATTTTTCATCTCAACCAATCTAGCTTGCTCAGTTGTTTTCAATTCTTTGGATAGAAAAGTAGGTATGAATCAGCCAATGAGAAGTGGAAGGAAGGAAGGAAGCAAGCAAGCAAGGAAGGAAGGAAAGAAGGAAGGACAGTCTCCCCAACCTCTTGTCTTCCATAATCTCTGCAGAACCCCATTTAACTTAAGATTTCCTAACAACTCTTTCTTCTTACACATCGGTCTATACCTCAACCTAACACTTGTCTTCTCTTGAGTTTTCTCACCACCATATCCTGAGATCATTTTTAAGGCTTCATTAGGCTATACCCCCAGTCAGAATATGACAGAGGAAGATCAAACAGTCAGATGAACATCGAGTAGAAATAAAAAATTATCATATTTGAGCACCAAATCCAAAGCCAACTACAACAGAATCGATACCCAATCTACAACATGCTAGATACAGAAGGGACCACTTATACTAGCAGCCCGGGGGGCAAAGGAAGGGTGATATGGGATGCATGCTGGAAACAGGAGTGGAGGGAGGACAACATTGGTGGTGGGAATGCCCTGATGCAATGTCACTATGTACATGAAATACTACTGTGAATGATTTGTAATCCAGTTTGATCAAAATAAAAAGTATTAATATAAAATATGGATTAAAAAAAGAATATGACAGAGGAAGCCAGAGAGATATCATAGAGAATTCTCTTGCCTTGTACACTGCTAATCCAGGTTCTATCCCCAGCACTCCATATGGTCAGTCCCTTGGTGAGGAGTGATCCCTCAGTGCAGAGCCAGGAGTCAATTCTGAGCACAACCAGGGGTACTCCTCTCAAAAGAAAAAAACATAAACTAAACAGAACATTGACACAAGTCACTACTCCAATCTTTAAGACACTCCCCCTACTTGATTTCTGGGAAGTCCTTCTCTGGGTTTTCTTTCTTCCTTCCTTTTTTTTTTTTTTGTTTTGTTTTGGTTTTTGGGTCACACCTGGTGATGCTCAGGGGTTTCTCCTGGCTATGCGCTCAGAAATCGCTCCTGGCTTAGGGGAACGTATGGAACGCCAGGGGATCAAACCGTGCTCTGTCCTAGGTTAGAGCATACAAGGTAGATGCCCTACTGCTTGTGCCACCACTCAGGCCCTTCTTTCTTTCTTCCTTCCATTCTTTCTTTCTTTCTTTCTTTCTTTCAAACTGTGGTGTCCTAGGTTACCGCATGCAAGGTAGATGCCCTACCGCTTGTGCCACCACTCAGGCCTTTCTTTCTTTTCTTTCTTTCTTTCTTTCTTTCTTTCTTTCTTTCTTTCTTTCTTTCTTTCTTTCTTTCTTTCTTTCTTTCTTTCTTTCTTTCTTTCTTTCTTTCTT
>PVKC010050447.1:0-10572 GCA_004027635.1 Crocidura indochinensis
AAAAAAAAAAAAAAAAAAGAATGACAGCAAATACCACTTTTTTTAAAATGAGTTTTGAAATAATTTTCTGCTGATTTTGAAAGTGATGCTTTTGTTTTGGTTTGTTTTAGACCATACCTGGCAGTGCTCAAGGCAGAATCTCGGCTCTATGCTCAGGGGTTGTCCCTGATAGGCTTTGGGGATGATATGGGCTGATGGGGATCAAATCAGAGCCCATCATGTGCAAGACAAGCACTGTACCTGCTATGCTATTGCTCTGATCCTGAAAGTGATGCTTTTTATTAAAGAAAATATTTTAAATTATAGTCAAGCAATTAACTATGAATTAATGCATATACATTCACATTAATAAAAGCCACACATATATACTCACAGTCTTACTATCCTAGAAATGCTATCTTGGTGCTTATTTCTCTAGACACTTGTAATGTATTTTTGTAATGTTTTAGTTCTTACATTCTAATTTTTATTATCAGCTTTGCTTTTAGACCCAGAATTATACTAAGATTTTTAACAATGCTCAGGGGTTACTCCTGGCTTTGTGCTCAGGAGTAATTTCTTGCAGTGCTTGAGGGACCATATTGGATGCTGGATATTGAACCCAGTTGGTCACATGCAAGGCAAACACTCTACCTGTTATGCAATTGTTCTGGCCCCAATACTACGATATTTTTGAATAAACATCTTTCTACAACAGCATCTGTGTCATATTTTATTATTTGGCTCTATTAAAGACTATGTACTCATTTCTTTCTGCATGTTTTACTTCTCTTTGTTCACTGCTGTAACAAATTTATGGTTAACTACCTCATAATTAATGGTCATCACATACTCCTAATTTTAAAGTACATTATTTTTATATGTATTTTATGGAATTAACTATGGAGTCAACCTAATAGAAAATAAAATCTAAGATTTATATAAAACTGTAGTACTATTCTTGTAATTGTACTAAGGTCAACATAGAGTAATAGTAATTAGCTTTTAAAACTTTAACTTTTAATAGTTTTGTATAATAATGTTGAATAGATATTTACTCTCAGTTAAGATCAATTCCTGTATTCCTTTCATTACTCTATTATGTAATTATTTTTAATTAAGATATTCATATTTAAATATCTTCTGTACTATTAAATTTTAGTATATGCTTTTAAAATATACTATAATTCAAGTGAAAAGTAGCATATTTTGATCCCTTTATCATGAAATACTTAGTATTGTAACAGTTTGTAGAAATGAATGAGTTTCTTAGTTTATTTTTTATTTATATTTTGTGAGGTTTTTATTATTTTAGTGTATAGTTGGAATTTAATGTTACCTTCTTTTGTTATGAAAAATATAATGTAAATTCTATTAGTGAATAAATATTGTCTTTATTATGTAAATATTTCCCTCTGCATTCTTAATTATTTAATTATATGCCCATAAGCTGAGCCTTTAAAATTATTGTGAATGATATGTACATGTTTCTATATACTAGTTATTGTATTATGACATCATCATTGCATATCCTTTCTTTGCTATTCCATTGTGTATTAACTGGGGAAGTAAGTTCTTAATTTAAATATCCAAATTAGGACACCTAATTCTCTTTTTTGGATTGGGGGCAACACCCAGCAGTGCTTAGAGCTTATTTCTGACTCTGTGCTCAGGGATCACACCTGGTAGGTTTGGGGAACCTTGTACAGGGAATTGAACCCAGGTTAGCCACATCAAGGCAAGTTCCTACCAGCTGTATTACACTTTGGCCTGCTTAGTATAATTTTTAAGACATCATGGTTTATTGTATAATCACAAATGTAATTGAGATTAATGTCGATTTTATTAACATTTAGAATAATACTTAAACCAAGTCTTTTTAATCTGGATGAAAATCTATTTCACCTTGAGCTTTGTTTGTGCTATATTAAAAGCACGACATTACAAAGAGGTCCTGGTTTTATATTTAGAACCTGGCGTGCTACCATGAATGTCTACTTCCTCTTGCTGTCAATTTATGGATATAAAAATAACAAATATTCACAATGTGATTTTTAATTTTATGTGTAATGCTAGATTCATTCAGGAAGTGGAAAATTACTTGATGTAGATAAATTGTAGGAAGATATTGTAAGCATAGCAAGCACAGAGAGGCAAAAATTAGTATTAATAGGCAGATTACTTAAAGCAAGGTAAGCAAGGAAAAGTAATTTGAGCTGTTATTACATAATAATGCTCTAGCGTTTTCAGCTTTATTCAAAAAGAGAGAGTCAAGGACTATTTCTTTCTTTTTTTTTAAGGACTAGTTCTTGAGTAAATCAAACAGTCTCTTGGGGCTTACATGATCCACCAAATTCCATGAACTGAATCCTCTCAAGGGCTATTGGAAAGAAAAAAAGTGTGATTATTTTTCATGTAGAATCTAGATTACAGTAATCCTGAAAAGAGCCCCTTGGAAACAGAATATGTATGTTTCCAAAGAAGGTTTTGGCTGATTACTTTAAATGGTTTATGTTTATGTTCATTTTATATTTTTATTCAAATTAAAAGCTGCGTTAAATTTTCTTGGTTTTCAAATTAATACACCTATCTTAAAAGTCAGAGTCTACAGAAGTGAATTTTTCTTGTTTTAAAAACTTGACATGGAACAATTACAGGCCATTACATGTGTTTGAAAGTAGCTTATATTTATTTGAAATATTTAATTTGGGGATTTAAAAATAAATACCTTGCAAATGTTTTGTTGTTTCAAGTCCATTTATTCTTCTAATATAGTTGTTTGGGGTGAAGCATGGCCTTGTATAACTAACACTATTTTAAAAGTTTTAATGGGAACTTTCAAAGTAACCTGCTTTGGTGTGTAATTTTTCTTTTTTTTTTTTTTTTTTTTTGGTTTTTGGTTTTTGGATCACACCCGACAGTGCTCAGGGGTTACTCCTGGCTCTATGCTCAGAAATCGCTCCTGACAGGCTGGGGAGATCATATGGGATGCCGGGATTCAAACCACTGTCCTTTTGCATGCAAGGCAAATGCCTTACCTCCATGCTATCTCTCTGGCCCCTTTGGTGTGCAACTTTAAAGTCCTTAGGTTAATACATTTTACTTAAAAAGTCACTACCAAACTGTTAATAACAGCAAGTTAGTAGCAGCTCAGTTCACAAGTATGATTTCCTACATCCCATGGTGATAACTAATTGTCAAGAAGTTTTGCTTTTATGCATTAGAATAAATAAAGTAGGAGTCAAGAAGATCGATGAAAGACTGAAGTACATGCCTGGAAAGCAGAAGCTATGAGTTCAAACCCTGGAACTACATTGTCCCATGAGCACTACTGGAAGAAGTCAGAATGACCCCCTGTACTATTGGGTCCTAGCTGGACTGCGTGGTTCTGGCCGGAGCAGTGAGCCATCTGGCCTGCACTGCTGAGCTAACTATCTCTGGGAGAGGTCTGTGGGTCTCCTGTGCAATGCTTGGCAGACCTTCCCTCAGATTGTCACAATATCCAGTATTTGACTAAGAATAACTATGAATCACTGGAAAATTAAATGTTTAATAAAAAGAACTGAAGTTTATATAGCAAAGATATTCACATATAACTTATTTTAGTAAGTTTTTTCACAAATATTTCACCTTCATTTGATGAACCAAGTTGAATGAAGTTGACTCATTACTTTAAATTGAGAATAATTATGTCTTCAAGAATTCATGAAGCTCCCTGTCTTAGAAACCTGAAAACATAGATAAATATTTTGTTTGCCTGGAAGGAGTAAAACTTTTACATGTCATCATGAGAAAATGTGTAAAACTTTGCCAGAGCAAATATCAACTAAAATATAATTATATGATCAAGAGTTGAATCTCTCAAATAAAATTTGAAAACAGGACAAATTTTATAGAAAAATTATTTTATAGCAAAATTATCAAGATGGTCTTGTTAAAATTCTTTTTTTTTTTTTTTTTGGCTTTTGGTTCACACCCAGCAGCACTCAGGAGTTACTCCTGGCTCCATGCTCAGAAAATCACCCCTGGCAGACTCAGGGACCATATTGGGATGCCTGGATTTGAACCACCATCCTTCTGCATGAAAGGCAAACACCTTACCTCCATGCTATCTCTCCAGCCCCAAGATTGTCTTGTTAAAATTCTAATACCCTGAGTGTATAAGGATTTAAGAACTCACCTTGCTCACAGCCCTCTCCAGAACTGCACATAGTCCCCTGAACTAGGAGTAATTCCAGAGCACAAAGCTAAGAGTAAGTTCTGAGCACAGCTGGGTGTGCCCCCATCTATAAAACACAATAGCAAGAATTTTCTTCTCCTTGTTCTCACTGCCTCAGTTATCCTAATTTGAAAAGGTATTTATCTTATTGAATAGAAAATTATGAAAGCTTTTTACACTGTTTGCTGTTTTAATAATCTCAGGTATCAGGAGGTTGGAGTCATAGTACAGTGAATAGGGTGCTTTCCTTGCATGAAGCCAACCCAGATTTGATCCCCAGCACCCCATAGTCTCCCAAGCTAGATGTGATCCCTGAGCAAATCCAAGAGTAAGTCCTGAGTACTACCCGGTAGGGCCTCAAAAATGTGGGTAGAAGCAAAGCAGAATATACAAAGCAGTCACCCTTTGCCATTGTCTTTAATCAATTTCCAGTTAATTTTACTGAAAAGCCTCAAATTGAGAGATGATTGAGCTTTGCAAGTATGAATATGTACGGTACCTATGTCTCTGCTTTTCCACTCTGGAGATGTCCCTGTTCTCTATTGGACACATACTTCTCTCTCTCTCTCTTTTTCTCCCCCCCCTATCTCAATCCTCACAGCTTTTCTCACATCTTTCTATCTTGCTTCCTAAATTTATTTTTAAAAATTACTTCATCTCTTACATAGAAGTCCATCATACTCAACATTAACATTCATACAAAGACAAAATCTCCAACTTCCACCAGCTCAATAAGTCCTCAGAAAATGACTTTTAGTAACACTGTGTGAAATAAAATAATTTTCACAGACTTTTAATCATTGATTTTCAGATTAATTCACTTTTTTTTTTGGTTAATATGAAGTAATCTGTCTGTCCTTGATCACTCACGGTGGTGTTTGAATCTGGTTAAGGTGGTGGAGGGAAGGTACACAGGTATTGGAACAATGAGTAAAGTTGTAAATTACACAATTATGTAAATTATGGTATTTTAATAAAATTAAAATTAAACTCAAAAAAATTACTTCATCTCTAGTTACATTTGCTTAAATGTAAATTCAATTTTGGAGCTTCAATTTTGATCTTGTTTTTGTTATATCTTGACTCTTACATAGGCTAGTATTTAGTAACAAACATCTCTCCATTTAGTATCATCTGATAATTTAATTAACTTTTGACTTCTCTTGTTTGGAGTCAATAAGGAGGAAGTTAATACAGATGTGACATCAGTGACCTTAGATGGTCACCGGAGATCTATTTTTTTGCTACGCATGCCATCAATTATCCTCTGTTCTTTTGATCCATTGTTTTATCTTGTTTCCTCGTATGTGGTCACATCTACATCTGGCCTTCCCTTTCCTCTGCTGATGCTTGTGAGGGCTGATCATCAGTTCCACACATTGGAACATTGGTTGCTGTTGTCACACATTTAGTTATGGTAGTTGCCAGAAGTTACACTGTGTAGCTGTGGTGTTCCATTACATGGTAGGTATGTATTCATCATACTCATGACTGTAATGCTCATTCATCTTTTCAGTTGTGGTGCTGGTAGGTGACTGCACTCTTTACTTTAGGGTTTGTACACACCTGGGTGCAGCGTAGCCATAAATGGATTGTAGCACAGGAACCTTACACAGAGCAGAGCTGCTAGGACCATACTTGGAGTATTCAACAGCCCTGTGACTAAAAGTGAGGCCTCTCACTTTTGCAATACTGCAAGTATTTGCAGTAAGAGGGACCGGAGAGATTGCACAGGGGTAGGGAATTTGCCTTGCAAATGACCAACCCAGGACAGACAGTGGTTCGATTCCCGGTTTCTCAGATGGTCACCAGAGCCTGCCAGGAGCAATTT
Organism: Crocidura indochinensis; assembly: GCA_004027635.1. Lineage (NCBI taxonomy): Eukaryota > Metazoa > Chordata > Mammalia > Eulipotyphla > Soricidae > Crocidura > Crocidura indochinensis. Next base: position 6,030 of record PVKC010050447.1, read on the forward strand.
CTGAGTGCAAAGCCAGGAGTAATCCTTGAGTGCTGCCAGATGTGACCCAAAACCAAAACCAAAACCAAACAAACAAGAAAAAGCAGCAAGAAAAAGAAAAGATTAGTCTTTGCCATTATATGTTCAAAAATATACAGCATGGAAAATTCAGTATTAGTCAACTAAGGCTGCAATGACATCCTTCCTATCTGTAGTGCTTTTCACAGTTCATGTGTTCAGAGTTCATCTCTGTCAATTAGATTTCTGTTCCAGACAGTCTATTAAATGGTTCATTGGTTACCTATGTAGAAGCCTACAAACGAGTTTTCTCTAAAGATCTTGTGGTCTTTAGCAGCCCTGTGGCAAGGGGCACTCACTGTTTAGAGGTGATGGAATGTGTGCTGTGATTGTGCACAGGGGCCAGAGGATCCAAGCGATGTCCCAAAAGCTGAAAGCACTTGTTTCTGGAAAGAAGGGGAGGTGAAGTAGCAATATCATGGTTACTGATTATTGTGAGGGGTTAGTGAAAAAAGTCCATTTGAACTAGAATGTGTTCTGATTCATAAGCCTGAGAAGCCAAGCAGCTGTGGCCACAATGACTTCATTTTCTTTTGGCCCCACAGATGCAACAAAGCAAAACTTCTTGAATCACTATCCTTGTTCATTTTTACAAAAATGTTATTTAAGTTTTCCAAAGGATGAAACTCCCTTAGGGGTGGGATGACTCTAGAATGAGGGGTAGAGTGAAGGAGGAGCAGTAGCAGCCTCTGGTGCAACTGGGGGATGCTTTTTATTTTAAGGGGAGTTACCGAGTAATTTTTTTCTGAATAGGGGTGGTAGGCCAAGTTTGGGAATTCCTGGAAGGGATTTCTAATAGGATAATATAGATGTAACTGGATAAAGGGGTTCACTAAAAATTGTCCTATTGGATTCATACTTGAAGCATGTTTTGCTTTGAATGAAGTACTTTGGAGGATTGATTTTAAAAAACCACATTGCTTATGTCTGACAAGAGATATGCACAATAAATTAATTCTTCCGAGTGAATTTTTGCTCTTATAAAAATTGTCTTAATGCCAAACATTGGTAGTTTCCAAATTGCACCGGAGGCATTTATTTACAAGCTGGTACATATGTAGTTTTGAGCTTCTTAGCATAGCTTACAGTGAATTAATGACTTGTTATTTATTGCTTAACCACTCTGCAGAAGTGATTTATAGGGCGCTGCAATGCACTGTTGGTTAGTCTGCAGTCTCTGTGCTGGCTGTCTCATCAATATCATTAAATGAATTCACAGTGACACAACTCTGCTACTCTAGCTTTTGATATGAGGGATAACTGAACATAAATCAGAGCTTATGTTTAATTCATAAGATATACCAATCTTTCATGTAGACATGAGTTAGGTTAGAGTATGTCACAAATGTGTTTTACAGAACCTCTTGTGATTAAACTCGGGCCCTTCTATATGACTGGATGCTCCAGGTAAAAATAATAGGTTCCTCGACACTCTGCTATTTTTTCAGATCAATGCAATTTATTTTTATTTAGGTATTATTGTTTTCTATTGTTGCCTCACAAGTGGGTATATTTTAGAAAGCATGACTGAGAGAGACAAAGTAAAAGAATGGTCTATGTAAGTTTGTAATACTTATATATTTCTTAAGTAGTTTAGCATGAATTAATAATAAATACAATTTATTTTTAAAAATCTTGCATAAGGTCATACAGAAGAGAACAATCAAATACTAACTCTGAGGAAAAGCAGTTTTTACTTAAAGCCTTAAAGTTTTTTTGTAGCAATAATTTTAGAAATGTTTAGTTCTAAGAGAATGGGCCTGGGAAATCTTTTTAACACAATTAAAAAAAGGAGGAACTATTTCACCTTCCTATACAGCAAGGAAAGTTCATTCCCTACTTGTTTAGGAACAATAGAGAATAGACTCAGAATCTATTTAGATGTCCATTTCCTAAAAGGGCTGAGAACTAACTCTCCATATCCGAAGAGTTTTATTGGCATTGTTTTAATCATTGCCTGATACTTCATATTTGAACCAAACACCCATGCAGAAATTGTAAGATTCCTTTGGAGAGAAGGTTGATCTGGCTTCAGCAGCACTGCACAAGGGATGTTAGGATAATGGGTGCTAGCCAGGTTGTCGAGCCTCAGCCTTGTCACTGTCTACCGCAGAGGCTGTGATCAGCTCTGCTGACTCCACAAAGGAGGAATGTGACATGTTTCTGCCAAAAAAGAAAAGAGGAGTAATTCCAGCATGTGCAAGAAAACAGAGACAAATGCCTTCCCTTCCTTCCCTAGGCTCCAGTTGATGAGACCTAGCTTGAGGTCATTATGATTTTTAAGACCTACTTATTTAGGCCTTGCTCTGAAAAGAAGATGGATGAGCTCCTTGCTTTCAAGGCCTGAGTGACAAAAGGATGAGAGGAAATGACATTGCTTAGTAGTGTAATAAGTAATTGATTTCATAATGCTTGGGGCAAAGGGCACAGTAAATGTGCACTTGAGAGCTGAGGTTGCCCCAGGCATATCTGCAGAAGGTAAAGTAAGTGAAGCATACAAATATGAGGAGGTAGGGGTACCTCAGAGGGGAAAAATTACTAATTGCTATTGGCTGGCCCAATAGCAACATATTTCTTTTGAGATGCTGAGTCTTCTAATAAAAGTAGACATGTCTGTAAATAGGATCAACCAGATGATCTATATCCAGGCTTTATGTTTCAAGAATATAAAGCCTGATTTTTAGTATTTTGAAAACAACAACCAGAAATCTGCTTTTGTTCATCCAGTAAATTACAAATATCATATGTTTCATACCATGTGTGTTTGTGCTGTTCATGGTTACAATCATGGTTAAACAGGGCCTACCTCTTTTTGATGCTTTAGCTATTTTCCCTTACTATTTCTTTTTAATATACTTACTTTGCCTATTCTTGGTTTTCCCTTTTTAGATTTATTTTTTATTGAAGGTCTGTTGATTTCTCACAATGAAATAATAAGCTATTATTTTGGTTAGAACAATATTAATGTTCTATACTATTGATTATATGGAAAGCCCTCTAAGGCCTACGCAGTGCGTGGGGTGCTGGCCTTACATGGGGCTAGGCCAGGTTTGATCCCCAGAACCCCACCCATATGGTCCTCATGTGCTACCATGAGTGATCCCTGAATGCTGGGACAGGAGTAAGAAGAACACTATAAAGTATGACCCCCAAACCAAACCAAACCAAATCCAAACAAAAATAAAACAATCACTTGTAATTTCCTTTTCTTTCCAGGAACATTTTATTTTCAAAATTAATTATTTCTTTCCATTTCTTTCCATTATTTATTTATTTCCATTCATTTACTTTGTTTTCCTAGTATTTAAGTCCATTAGGTTGTTCAGTTAATTTTTTGAAAAATTTTCTCCTGTATCCCATTGGTATAATCTGGACGGACTATTACTGTTATTTTACTATATAGCTGATCTAATAGGATCTCTTTAACCCACTACTTTGGGTTTATCATTTACTATATTCTACATATTCTTTTAAAAATTTCCCTTACCCCATCTTCAGAATTGTTATTGTTGTCGAGAAGTATGAATGCTCTCAGGCCTTTAAGAGTAGAAAATTTTAGCATTTATTGGCCTGAAAATTCCTTTAAAATTTACTTGGTTGAGATTCTGTGGTTTATTGTTAATAATGGTTTCTCATGCACATAATTCCAGCACCATACTTATAACTATCTTTCTCCGAGAATGACTTCAAAATTTTTTCTTTCCAAGCCCCCACTCCAATTCAGTCATGTAAATGAGTTCTCCTAAATGGCCTTTGTTTCTCACTTATTCTCTCACTGTGTATCTTCATGTCCATATATGAGAGAGAACATTCTTTATCTCTCTCTTTTCTTCTGCCTGTATGTATGTATGTATATATATATACGTATATATATATTGGTTTTTGGTTTTGGGGGTCACACCCGGCAGTACTCAGAGGTCACACCTGGCTCTATGCTCAGAAATCGCTCCAAGCAGGCTTGAGGGATCATACAGGATGCCAGGATTCAAACCACCGACCCTCTGCATGCAAGGCAAATGCCTTACCTCCATGCTATCTCTCCAGCCCCAGTATGATATCATTTAGTTTTACCCATGTTACTACAAATTACATGATTTTGTTCTTTCTTATAATTGCCTAGTATTCCACTGTGTTTTCTTTGTGACTGATAATTATACATAGAAATCTAGTTGGAAAGATTTCTTTAGAAATAGATAACAGATATTTTGGGGTTTTTGTGTTTGGGGGATATACCCAGTGATGCTCAGGAGTGAGTTACCTCTTGCTTTGTACTTAGGAATCACTCCTGTTGGTGCTTGGGGCCATATAGAGTGCTAAGAATTGAACCCCAGTCAACCACATGCAAGCCAAGCACCATGCCTGGTGTGCTATCTCTCCAGACCCACATTTTACCTTCCTTCCTCCTCCCTCCCTCCCTCCCACCCTCCCTTCCTTCTTTCCTTCCTTCCTTCCTTCCACCTTCCCTCTTCCCTCACTTTTCCCCTCC
>PVKC010050448.1:0-10574 GCA_004027635.1 Crocidura indochinensis
TTTTTGGGTCACACCCAGCAGTGCTCAGGGATTACTCCTGGCTCCATGCTCAGAAATTGCTCCTGGCAGGCACGGGGGACCATATGGGGCACCGAGATTCGAACCGATGACCTTTTGCATGAAAGGCAAACACCTTACCTCCATGCTATCTCCTGGGCCCCAGTGTTCATGTTCTTATCTTTGTCATCAGCAGGAATCTGTGACACTTCTTCCACCATTTCCCTCTCCGGGCCTTAGTCTCAGGCAGGTGGTCCCTCATGGCAGCAAAAGGACTGCCCAGCATGCAAGATTCTAACCTATAAAAAAAAAAAAAGATTCTAACCTATCCCTCAAAAGATCCAGTTTAGTCCACACCTAATCTCCAAAAGAAAATGATGCTGCTGAATCCTCCAAGGTAGACTGGTTGTAACTGACAATTCTGGGTCTTATCAGAATGAGGAATGGTGGGCAGAATCCCCTTTCTGCCTGAAGGAACAGCAGCCCACAGCCATACCGGACGCCATCCAACAGAAATGGTCCAGTACTACAATTGTACTTTAGCAAGCTGCCAAGTAACCAAATTACAGATCAATAGCTCCTGGACCTCATATATAGTCATGTGAAACCTCCAAATTTCAAAGTACTGTCAGCCCAGTAGAATCACAGCAAATCTGCTGGGAAAGTTGCATAGAAGCCCACCAAGCTCAGCGCACCACAACAATAAAACAGAGGTCTAGAGCTGGAGTGATAGTACTTTGATAGGGTGTTTACCTTATATGCAGACGACCTGGAATTGACCTGAGTTTGATCCCTGGCATCCCATATGGTCCCCCAAGAGCACCAGGAGTGATTTCTGAGCACAAGAGTAACCCCTGAGCACTGCCAGTTGTGGAACAAAAAAACAAAAACAAACAAACAACAACCCAGAGGCTTAACCAGTACCAACCACACCCCAATAAATCTAATAATAACTCTAGTAACACCATGGAGGGATATAATAATTATCAAATGTTGGTTCTTATTTGATCTAAGTTTTGGTAATTCCCATATGCCTTTGTGTTATAATAAGTACTACAAGTATATTTGTGTCTGCAAGGGTGCAGGTTGGGGTGGTGGGTGGGAAACTAGGGACACTGGTAGCAGACGGTCACATTGATGGTGATAATGTTGTTGGAACATTTAATGCCTGAAACAGCATTAAGTCTGAAAAACTATGACCAATTTGGTATATCACGGTGTTCCAATAAAACTATTTTATTCCAGTGTGAAAATAACTTGGTTTTTCCTTCTCTAATGTTCCAGCAAAAAATTCTAGAGTTGTTTTCTACAACCTGTGTTTGAATTTGCTCTTTTCTGCTCCGACTCCTGGACCAGAAGACCAGAGACAGGCTGTTCTTATTAGTGGGGTCAACCCTAGAAGCAACAGATAACAAGGGCTGAACAAGCCCTGCAGTGCCAGCTAGGAATGAAGTGCTGATAGATGGACCTGAATCACATGGTCTGGACAAATGCTCTGATTGGCTGCATCTGGGTCATATGATGGTTGGTGCCAAGTGTTGAGATGGCATTTACCCAAAAGGTGCAAGAGAGAGGACTGGACAAAGGCTGCTGAACTCGGGTGCAGGAGGGCTGGTGGCTAGTGTGGGCATATGTGTATATGTGTGTTTGAACATATATGCGTGTGTGATCACAGTGTATGTCTACACCCCCTCTGACCACCCTCCTAGTGGCAGGCAATGGCCTACACACTTTCTCCTTCTGGTTTGTCACAAGCCACAGTGTCCCCAGAGCTGCTGTGGCATTTTCTCTAGCTGGGTCTACACGTCATGTCAACACAACACACACAAGTATCCTGACACACATAAAGCACTCACAGACACAGCTGATCCCTTTCAGTCCTTCTGGCAGCCTCTTCACTGCTAGGGGCTACTCAGCCCTTGGCAGGATTTATGGGTCACACCTCCTGTCCTAAGAGGGTGTCTGTGGAGGTCAGAAGGGCACCTCTTTGGGGAACTTAGAAGGAAGTAAGACTGCCTCCACCGTTTGAGCTGTTCAGCTAGGAAAGCAAAGGCCTGAAGTGATGGAGTGAGTTCCAGACATTTCTGGAAATGTCTGGGCCTCTGACTGGTCTCTCAGCCATGCTGACAGTGTGTTTGTGCAGAAAGAGGCAGGCAGGGCCCTGGCTGGCACTCCCCCCCCCATCTGTCATAAATATAAATATAATATGAGGATGATGCCTGAAATTAATGGGAATCATTTCCCAATAAATATAGTCCGTTAGTGAGGTGCTCCAGGCCCGCTGATGGGAGATATATTTTGGTAAAATATGGGGTTTTTATCGGTTGGGAACTGGGGCGGGTTGGTTGGGGGGAGGGTGCACAGAGGGTATAAATCTTTACAGAAGAAATATCTTTTATGATTATTCAATTCCACACTAGCTCTGGAAGCCTAAAGTGGATTCATATTTACAGTTCCTGGAAGCACCTGGATCTTTCATGATGGGGGAAGAATCAGCATCGGGGCCTCCTAGAAAGAATTACCGACTCGGGGGCCAGGATGGAATCCCCAGAATGCTTCCACTGGCTCTTGGATGTGGAAGGAAGGAGAATGGGCATAAAGTCTGAGAAGGAGGATGATTGGGTTGAAGTCCACTGGAGAAGAGGGTAATAGCTACAGTTACAGTGGGTCACCCCTTCCTGAACCACCACCCCAAGCGGGGAGAAAGGATCCAGATTAGGGCATTTGTGAGAATTTCCCTGAATAAACCTCAGATAGAGCTACCCTTACTGACTGGTGTTTTCTGCAAAGAAAAGTAATTCCCATCAGTCATCCATGAGCCAAAATTCTAAAGTTGAAAACAAGCTGAAAGCTGTTACCTCTCCACTTAAAGAAAGCACGCACCAGACGTTGCTTTTTGCCTTCCTGGTGCAGTGCTTTCCTCCAAAAGAAGTATTTGCCAAAAGACCCGCTTAGAGAAGTCAATCATTTGACCCTTTGCATGGATTATTGGCTGTAATTCCAACATGGCTGTGACATTACATTCTCTCTCTCTATTTGGACACTATAGAAATCCGGCCTCAATCTCCCTACAGACAAAGGAAAAAATCCAGTACCAAAAGCCTGCCAAAAGTTCCCCGCTGGCTAGCTTCTTTGTGACTCGTACAACCTGGCGCCAGCAACTTGTTTTTCTTAGTCTAACTCTTGATGGTAAACAATTATCTCCGTCTCCCCAAAAATCTATTCTCCAGCAACCAGATACACAGCCATGTTGGAATTACAGCCAATAATCCATGCAAAAGGTCAAATGATTGACTTCTCTAAGCGGGCCTTTTGGCAAATAATTCTTTTTTTTTGGGGGGGGGGGTCACACCCGGCAGTGCTCAGGGGTTACTCCTGGTTCCATGCTCAGAAATTGCTCCTGGCAGGCACGGGGGACCATATGGGGCACCGGGATTCGAACTGATGACCTTTTTGCATGAAAGGCAAACGCCTTACCTCCATGCTATCTCCCGGGCCCCGGCAAATAATTCTTTTGGAGGAAAGCACTGCACCAGGAAGGCAAAAAGCAACGTCTGGTGTGTGCTTTCTTTAAGTGGGGAGGTAACAGAAAGCCTTGACATTTTTACTGCTAGCACATTTGGTGGCTAAGTTTGATGAGAACAAATACAAAGTGATTGATATTCCTTATTCATCCCAGTTTGAGGAGACTTTTCTACCTTGCAGAAAAACGACGTATCCGATTACAGGGCTGCCCAGCCCTTGCCAGGAGCACGAGATAAGGCACAGCCCTTTCCCTACCCCTTCATCTCTGCCAGCCTCCCAGATTCTGAATTCAGAAATCCACCTTCCCGCAGGCTTCAGATAAGGGGCTGTAGACTTGAACTTGCTGGTTGTAGTTTTTTAAAGTCAAATGACAGAATAGAGAAAGTGAAAGTTACTTGGGAAAGACTCAGGTTTGGTCCTCAGCAACCCATATAATCTCGAGTCTGCCAGGATTGATTTTTGAGCATACAGCCAGGAGTAACCCCTGAGAGTTGCTGGGTGTGGCCCCCCAAACAAACAAAATATAATTAAAACAACACAGACCACCACAAAAAGCTGTGAGGGAGATTGTGAGGGAGGTATGGGTTGTTTGCAGAGAAGCTCCTGCAGAGCTCCTGGCAGAGCACATCCAGGGCTCCAGTTCTCACACCGGTAATCTATGGAACTTACATTCTTCTCTAGGCCAGAGAAACTTATAAAATATCTTCCCCCAAACTGCAGCCAACTTCTGATCAAGTGTTCTTGAGAGGAAGATATCTTTCAGATTTTGTAAATTTTATTAATTAAATTATCTACAACAGGAAGGTAGTCAATCTCCTCCCTCATTCCACTCTCCTAGTCAGAGACTCATTCTGTGAAAAAACATCGTGGTCTTCTTGCATTGTTCACAATAATGGAAATATGGACCAGCCCAGATGTCCATCAGTGGACATCTGTCACCTAAGACAGAAGAAGGGAATACAGCCACACAGTGGAACCTGATTCAGCTTCCAAAGGGAAGTAAAGGAACAGGATGTGAGTTAAAGAGAAGAACATTTGCCTTGTACAAATGAGATCTTGAGTTCAAATCCCGGAGTCACATGGTCCCTGAGCACCATTGAGTTTGGTCCTAATGAGTAAAAATTCAAATAAGGGGCCCGGGAGATAGCATGGAGGTAAGGCGTTTAACGCCTTTCATGCAAAAGGTCATCGGTTCGAATCCCAGTGCCCCATATGGTCCCCCGTGCCTGCCAGGAGCAATTTCTGAGCATGGAGCCTGGAGTAACCCCTGATCACTGCCAGGTATGAGCCCCCCAAAAAAATTCAAATAAAGACTAGGGGATAACTCCTCTAGTTACACAGTGGAGTACACAGGCCTTGCATGAGTTTGAGTCCTGGTGCCTACACGCATGCATTAAGCATAGATCCAGCAGCTCTGATCTTTGGGAAACCCTGGGGCCAACAACCAAAAGATGTAGCCAGATGTACATGAGCACTGAAACTAGAGTGTGTGTCTCCTGACAAACACAGCAACTAGAGATCCAGTGTGATACTGAAAGTAGCCGAATTCATGGAGACAGGAAGCATAATGAAGATGAAACAAAAACACAAGGAAACAGGAAGTGGAGTACAGATGAAACTTAAGGAAACAGGAACTGGAGTACAGATGACACTCAAGACAAGTGTAATCCATGGAGATAGGAAGTGGAGTGTAGGTGAAGATCATGGAGACAGGAAATGGAGCACAGGTATTGGAGGCTGGGGACTCACTCTTCAATGGGGACCCTTTGAGCCTCTGGTTTTCTGGAGAAGGACTGCATTAGTGGGGTACATTATGAACACATTTCATACCACTAACTATTCTCAAAAGTGCTGCTACATTTTGCTATGTGTATTCCACCACAATTTTTTTTTTTTTTTTGGTTTTTGGTGACACTCAGGGGTTACTCCTGGCTATGCGCTCAGAAGTTACTCCTGGCTTGGGGGACCATATGGGATCGAACCTCGGTCCGTTCTAGGCTAGCGCAGGCAAGGCAGGCACCTTACCTCCAGTGCCACCACCTGGCTCCATTTCACCACAATTTTATAAAAAGCAACAACTGTTCTTTGTGAATTTTCTCTGCAACTCCCTGTTTACATTCAAAGACAGGTGTGTGCCGGTTCCACTTTCAACAATAGGAGGGAGGCTGAGCCGTGGTGCAGATCCCCAAAGTTCTCTGATCCCACTCACCACTCTGTCTCCGCCTGCCCAGCCGGCCCTCCCCACAACCACCCACAGCGGTGCCAACCACTCCATCCATTTCACCTGCCACACATTGATGGACCACAGTGCTGCTTCCAAATCAGGAGCCTTATGCTATGAAAGATCTTTGTCAACCAAACTGTATTTATTAAGTAATAATTAATTAGCTTCCCCATTTTTTATTCATCAAAGACACACAAACTGCAGCCCAGGGCTTTGGATGAGAAGTCGAAAGAATCCCCGCCAAGAACCGGGAGTGGGGGGGAGATAAGTGGGTGGCCCGACCAAAGGTGGGAATATGGGAAACCTGGAGGGTCGAGTTTTGCTATTTCAGCAAAGTGCAAACCCAGACCCCAAATTGACAGAGAGCAATGCCTGAAGCATTGGGCACAGCAATTCGGGAAGGGTTTTCAAGACACAGGAAAAGCAGCTGCAAAGGCTCTGAGGAAAGCAGAGAGACTCGGGGTTGCACCTGTCATATCTGTTCTTTGCTGCCATCCTCATGCACTGTTTTGAGAATTATTGAATAATGACATTGCATGGGAGCCTGAGGCGGTTTCTAGCATTAAGGAGCAGCAAAGTGGAGGAACTGGATCTCTGGCTTGTTGTTTCAGCAAATGTGAGTGCTCAGGGCTGATGGTTCAAGTGGGAAATGCTGTTTCAAGGCCCAGTGGAGGCATAAGTTCCTTTCATGTAGTCATTGTAGGTGCATGCAATACCGTAAGATTCATTGGATTCTGTTCTCAGGATCAATCCGCACTTGGGACCTTCCCTCAAGAGCAACTCTGGAAATGGATCTCAGCCTGGGAATCACCAAACAGCACTTGTTTTTTTCAAGTTTACCTTCTTCCAACTGACAACACACACCAGTTATCTTGAAGACTTCAAAACACTGACTCATGGGCCAGAGCAATAGCACAGTGGTAGGGTATTTCCCTTATGTGCAGCCAACCTGGGATGGAGCCTGGTTTGATCCCTTATATCCCATATAGTCCCCCAAGCCTTCCAGGACCAATTTTTGAATAACTGAATAATTTCTGAGCCAGAAGTAACCCCTGAGTGCTGCTGAATGTGACCCAACACCCGAAACATCACTGAGTTGCCAGTTATTGATACAGTGTGGGTGCTAATAGAACCAGAACAGGGAGAACTCAGCAGCAACACAGAGGCAGCGTTGGACCCCCTTACCTGACCCCAGATGCTGGGCAATGACTGAATGTGCGTTAAACCATCTCTCAGGTACACCACAGCTGGGAGTCGGCGCTGATCCCCACTTCACAGATGAAGACAGGAAGTGACCTGGACATGCACACACAGCAGAGAGGTGGCAAAGCAGGACGGAGTCCCAGTCTCTGGACACTGTGGCAAAGGTTTCATGCCAGATACTCTGGAGACCCCAAATCAAAGGGAGGAAGTAAAGGCATTAATCAACAGGTCACCAGGTTGAGTGAGAGTGGGGAGCAGAGAGCTCCAGCCCCCTCTCTGGTGTGTGGGGTGAGGTGTTCACAGGATGGAAAGGGCACTATTGTGAGAAGGACCAGGGCTGAGGAGAGCATCCTGCACCTGTGAGGAAAGGGACCAAAGTTCCAGGTTATTCCGGTGTGATGAGGGAAATGGGAATGATGGAGAAGAAGGAAGAGCAGGTGGGGCCTGGACAGCCTCCCTCCTCCTTGCACCTCACTCCACTTTGCCATGTACCCTCACTTGCCCACCCAGCCTCTAATACCCTCTTAAATCTGCCAAGAGCAAGGTGAGGCTTTCATCCACCTCTGATTCCTGGTGGCTGGCACAGGACCCAGCACATCGCAGTGCCCCACAGATGTGTTGACTTAGTGAAAAAGTAGGTGGAGATGAGGAAGGGAGCAGTTGGGTGTGGCTGATCTCAACTGGCACCAGAATGGCAGCCCTTGAGACATATTCTCTCAGCTTCCCACTAAAACCCCCAGGAAAGCAGAAAGAGCTGAAAGCTCACAGCGCTGACACCCAAGACTGACAGGCGCCGGTTGCCAGAATCAGGAGGAATTTCCATAAATATGAGGCAGATGGAGCTGGGCCGAGATAAACAATTGGGAGCCTATTCAAGTTTTATCTTTTGGAACAGGGCACCCCTCCAAAGCAAAGCGGGCTAGGAAAACACTCCATCCCCTTCCCCACTTGCAACCCCAGACTCTCAAACAGCCTGTGTTAGCAGGAATATGGCAGGCGGGTCTCCACAGACTGGGGCCAATTCTCTGGTAAGTATTTCTACCATTTGGAAACAAGTTTCCAGAGGGCAGTTGGTTGGTTGGGGGGGAGGGAACTAAAGAGGAGGGGAGATGAGGAACAACCTCTAGAGAGCTAAGGTGAGGGAGATACAGACACAGAGAACCTTCTGTGAACCAAGATGAGGTGCCCTTATGTCAAAGAACAAGCATGAAGGACAGAAAATTCCCACCCATCCACACAGCACAGTAGCCAACACCAGGCTGGCACCTACTCTAGTTACTGTCACAGACCAGCCGAGCACTGCTACTTCAGTGAACAGAGTGAGGTACCCAGAATAACTACACTGGTACAGGTAGGCACAGGAAGGGCCTGGATAACAAGGAGAGAATGCCTAGATGAACAGACCAAAGTGTTTGACCAGCTACTAAAACCCACCTCTCAAATAGAATTGCTATGGGACACAGAAGCAAAAGAAAAGAACAATTGCTTTGCAGATTATGTAAAAAACATTTAAAAAAAAAAGAAAGAAATGTAAGGGATAATTTCAATAAGACAAGAGCAGACAGGCCTACAGACCGCCTAAACCGAGATGGGGGGGAAAGGGGGAAACTAAAATTGCAATGACAGAATTCAAATTCCCGGCAGAGGCGGTTAAAGTATGGCACTGATCTCACAAAAGAAAAAAAAACCCAAATCAGTAATAGACGCCAAACTAGAAGCTATTCTAGAATAAAGAGAAGGACAAGATGGTGAAAGTTTTGAGCAGAAAGATTACTTAAGAATAAAATCAGCTTAAGGATAATGGGTATTCATAAGGGTGGGGAGGAGAAACTAAAAGAAACAAGTATAAAAAATCACCAGAAATATTCTAGGTCAGAAAAAAATAGTTCAAGTTACAGGGGATAGGGAGGGAAGATATCACCTTTCAGGCAAAATTAATGCATGCACATGTATGTATGTTTTATCAGTCACCTGCTGCTTGTTAACAACTCCTGTCATCATTGACAGGAGTGAGTGCCCTGAGTTCAGTTGAGTGGTCTTGCTCAGAGTCACTAAGTCAGCTGGTAGCTGGCACTGGGTCACTAGAACCTTCTCCACAAAGGAGTTTTTCCAGCTCTTTGCAAATAGCTGCTGTCAAGGCTGAAAGACTTCCCCACAGTGTGTCTGTCTCAGTGGTCACAAAGTCAACTTCCACGTTCTTTATGACCTAACTTCAGAAGTCACAAAGTCTTAGGTTCAATCAATGACTAAGCCCACAGATTGAATATAAGCTTCGTATATGGGAGGCCTGATTTGAGCCTCGGAGTCATTTGGTATCCTGATCTCTGAGTCAAGAGTAGTTCCTAGGCACTGCCAGGCATGACTCCCCCACACCCCTTAATGAACAAAAATGAAACCCAAAACAACAGCAATAACTGAATTCTCGTCACTACTTTTCTGGGTGAATGAAGGGAGACCCAGGAAAATGATTCTGATGCTTCAGCCTAGGAAAGAATCAACAAGCAACCCTGGGCATGCACATATCCTTGAAATAGTTGAAGGGAAAACTTAAAGAGATCCAGGTTTCAAAGTACAGCTCATCAGAGAAAATTAAAAAAAGAACTTCTTTATAGGCAATGCTACTTGCTAAGCCTGCATTCCCATAATTTGGGAGGGGGCAGGAGAAGGTGATCCAATGGATTCATACACAGTTATATTTTAAGCCAGGAGTGAGCACAGAGCCAGGAGTATGTCCTGCACCATACTAACACACAACAAAGGCTGGAAAGTCTCTGAGGCAGAGTGCAGAATTGAAACTGTGAACCACAGGTTGCCAGGTGCTGTTGAGGGTGAACCTTGCCTCCCAGACCGCAGGAACAGCACTGATGCCTCCAAAGATTCCCAGGCCCCAAGCCTCTAGGATCCAGCAGAAACTGGTAGTGGATATTGTGGAGGTTCAGCGAAAGTCAGGGAACTTAGAGGTGGTGAACTGACCCCCTTTGATGTCCCTTTCTTTTCATGAGCTTCGTTCTAGAAGCTTCCTTGAGAGGAACAAACCAGGTGGTGAGGCTGCCTCTGAGGGGCAGGGGTTGGGGGTAGTCGTGGGCTTGGGGCTCAGAGTTCCACTCAGCATGGTGAGTAGGCCATGTCCCTGCCTGCCATCTCTTCTGTCTCTTCATTCCTGCCTGTTCGCCTTTCTCTCTCTTGCCTCAGTGGGCACCTGCTGGTGCAACCCACATCCTGGCCCTAGTCCTGATTGCCCATTGATGAGCCTCAGCATAAAGTAACAAACTCTGTCCCCACCCTGTGGCATCAGTAAGTTCTAGGTGGTGGTATGAGAAGTCCTTGAAGCAATAGGACAGTGGATAGGGAACTTAGGCCTTGTACTTCAAGACAACCCTGACACCACACAAGGTCCTCCAAGCCATGTCTGGAATTATCTCTGAGCACAGAATCAGGAGTAAGGGGGTTGGGCGGTGGCACTGGAGGTAAGGTGCCTGCCTTGCCTGCACTACCTAGGACGGACCGCGGTTCGATCCCCCAGTTTCCCATATGGTCCCAAGCCAGGAGCGACTTCTGAGCGCATGTCCAGGAGTAACCCCTGAGCGTCACCAGGTGTGGCCCAAAAACCAAAAAAAAAAAAATA
>PVKC010050449.1:0-10576 GCA_004027635.1 Crocidura indochinensis
CAAAATGCAATGGATCAATTGCACTCTTTGTAGGATAGGAGCTCATTCCTATCAGTACATCAGTTCATGAGAACTCTGCTCTCACACTCTACCATCTCAGATGCAGTCTAAGGATAAAACTGGTTGTCTAAATGTTTTCATCAATTACAGAAAACAGTTCTAGAAAGACTACACATCATCCTGCCCTCTAGTATTTACAGCATGACAATACAATCTGGCATGTCTCCTACAGCCCCATCCTCAGAGGGGTATTACAGACTCTTATGAAGGATGAAGATTTAGGAACTTTCTCCAATAAACCTCACCATGGACTCCAAGATCTGAGTGATTTTTACCCAGCTCTCTTAAAGAAGAAACAAAATCTCTTTCCTGCTTGGAAACAGCCAAGCAGATGGAACTCTTCACCTTTCTTTCCATGACATAGAGTCTAAGAATGTGCATTTGCCCCAGATTGGGAAGTAATGACATGTGAGCTGAGCATATGGCTGGGATGTCAGCCTCCAGACAAGCTGTTTTCTGGGATTGCAAAATAAACTTACAGGTGAGATCCCCAAACCAGCTGAGTATATGGATTGGCTTAGACCTCAGATGGACAAATATCTTGCTACCAACTCTAAATGCAGTACACGCCTCTGCTCATGCATGGCCTGGAACTCAGCAAGTCTGAGATGCCTTTCAGATCTCATTTTGTCCCATTTTATGATCCAAGCCAAATTTTGCTCTATCAAGTGGTCCTGATGACATTTTAAAGACTGATATGAGCTGGGCTAGAATAGCTGACTAGATATCATGTTGGATGATGAGATGCTGCATCTCCATTCTAAGTTTACTCTCAATGACACTTACCCATATCTAACTTCCATTCTTACCTTATAGGATGTTCTTTCAGTCTCCCTCGAAGATCTGGGTCTATCTCTAACACTCCAACCAGAATTTCATGCCAGAGATAACATCATATGTTGAGTACTAGCCATTTTAACATCAACTCATATTCCTCTAATATGTATGAGTTGGAAAACTCTACTATTATCTAGAATAAAAGACCTGTCTGCAAAGTCAAACATAATAGGATATTCTCAAGGGAAAGAATAATTATTTTCTGTGCTGAGGCCCCAAAATACATTAAACTAGTGGAAATCTCTCTCCCTTTCTCTTTCTCATTACTATTTTTTATTAAAGAACCAGGACTTACAATAATTAATTATACTTCGTACATACATCATCTAACACTATACCAATCCCCAGACTGCCTGCTTCCTTCTACTTTATAAATATTTAGGGGTCTAATGGTCAATGGGAAAAGATACCATAACTTTGGTGGTATATGTGTTATGTAATATACATTTGGGAAGTATAAAACTATGTCCCTGGAGCCAGAAAAATAGTACAGTGAGTCAACACAAGTTCAATCCCCAATATTTCATACTGTTCCCCAAGCTGACCAGGAGTGCAGAATCAGGAATAAAGCACAGTTGATATGGCCCCAAAATAAACAAAAAATAAATTAATAAAGCTGTGTACCTAAAACTTTTACAGTGTTACATCACCGCAATAAATTTTGTAAAGAAAATTTTCTAGGAAAAAATGAAAGAAAAAGAAATATATATGAGATGCATCTGTATCTATCATCTACATATCTAAATGTAGCCATACACATATGTATCTATATTGACATGCAAGCACACAGAAAAAAAAACAAGGTGGTTTTGACACTTTAAAGATTTCACAGACTTTGTACAGATCTTAATGTTACTCAGAGATTAAAAAGTACTGACCTTACATATGTGAAGTACTGTGTTCATTTCCTGGCCCAAGTACACCCCACACACACAAGCCTTAATTGCACTTGCCCTTGTAGAACTTATAAACAAGTGAAAAAAAAAGACATTAAGTAAACTGTCACCCAAAGGAATATAAAGAAAAGCAATCTCTGGCAAGTGCTTAAAGGAAATGTGTGTAAAAATTGCCACCTGAGTCTGACTTAAACCTTATAATAGAGAAACCTATTCTGATGGATCAGACTTCAGCTGACTGCAATACAGCACATAGAAGTAAGCTTTTTTTGATAGAGGAAGGAAGACAAAACAGGTTCTGAATAAGACAGGCTCAATGCTTTAGATAGGCTGATGAACTCAGGAGACTGAAGGGAGAAAATTAAGAATGTGGGGTTCAGGAGAAGGAAAAAGGTGGTCTCTGGGGTGATGTGGTAAATTGAGCAAGTTTGTGGATTTTACTCCGATAGCACAAGGAGTCAGTGAATATTATTTTTTCCAGAGAAATAATATCCAATTTGCCTTCGTGAAAGGTAGCTGTCAATTGTGAGTCATAAAAATTGCCAGAAGGCAGCAGTATTTCAGGGAGATGATGCAACTGCAAATGGCTTTGAGTATAGAGTGCAGAACTGGCCAAGGTGGATGGTTTACAGATTCCACTTGTTGAAATGGTCACTTAACATCAGTTTTCTTGGGGGAAATGCATGTTATACTCTAAGCAAGCAATAATGCCTTCCCTGACTGAAAATTACACCTATTTATCCATAAACCACAATACTTTCTGCTTCATCAATACTACATTCAAAATGAACCCCTTAGGCAGGTTTAAGTTCAATCTAAATTGAACTTTTGTTGAATTCAACTTTTGTTGAATCACTTTTGTTTATTCAGTCCAGCATAAGATCAAACATAATGTTGGGAGTGATTATAATAGTTAATCCTAATTGCTATTTTTTTTATTGAATACTGGCCATTAGAAATACTGAGTGGTCTTACTCATGACAAGTCCTTTGGTGGGGGGATGCTTTTGTCCCCAAGGATGGTTGAAGATATTGCAGGCAGGATTATGGGAGGGCCGGGGAATATGTTGAAAAACAACCTGAAACTTAAACCTAGAACCTCAAGGCATAAAGGTTTTTAAAACAAAAGATCATCTCAGGAGCCCAAAAAGGCATTGACATGCAGAATTTCAGGCCCAATTAAGGCTAGATTCCTCAAAAGAGAGCAGCCAAGACTTCCTGGGAGAAAAGACTCCACCGCTGAAACAAATGCCTTTTGAAGAACATCCCAAAAGTGGGAGGAACTCTGATGGAAGAAAGTTAACTCTACTGGTGGAATTAGTGTTGGAATATTGCATGCTTACGACTCAATAACTTTGTAAATCATTCTTCCTTAAATAAAAATATTTTTCGAAACTAGAATATCAGAGCTGAAAATATAGTATAGCAAACAAGGTGTTTGCCTTGCATTAGATGAACCATTGGATACCCATGATCCCATTACTCTTGAACAGTTCCAGGATTAATCCTTGAGTGCAGAGCCAGGAGTAACCCCTAACCATCATTAAAACCTTTGGCCTAGAAACAGAGTGTCCCTGCCTTGCCTGCGCTAACCTAGGACGGACAGCGGTTCGATCCCCCGGTTCCCCATATGGTCCCCGTGCCTGCCAGGAGCGACTTCTGAGTGAATAGCCAGGAGTAACCCCTGAGCGTCACCGGGTGTGGCCCAAAAACCAAAAAAAAAAAAAAGAAAAGAAAAGAAAAGAAACAGAGTATCCCTACCCATGAAGCCTCCTGCCATAAGACCAACTACAGACTCTGGGTATCCTAAGTTGTCTAACAACAGAGTCTTTCTTCATAGTCTCAGGAAAAGTTCTCAATGGCTTTCAAAAAAAATGGCTGACAGCCATTTTTCAGATGCTACAAGACCACATCACAGGCTGAAGCTGTGCTCCCCATTTTATTCCCAGTCACCCAGACTATTTCAAAAAATTTAAAGGGGTTATGTATATTCCATTTGTATATTTATGTAGATGTATTTCCTTAATAGGTGCAATCCTTATTGTGTATTACCTTATGTAGAGGTAGTTTTCCCCGTTCCTTTTTTGGATTTGTTTAGTAGAAAATTTAGTAGATAAGTTTCTCTTGGTTTCTGAGTTCATGTTAGAGCCAGGTTTAGGGATTGTTTAGCTTGTCATTTTTTACCCCTATATATACCAGTAGTATCATGTGACATTGTTCCTTTTTACATATGATATTAAAATGGGGAAATATTACATATAGAAAGAAGTTCTTGGGGCTGGAGTGAAAGCGCAGTGGTTGGGCTTTTGCCTTGCACACAGCTGACCCAGGACAGACCTCAGTTAGATCCTTGGCATCCTATATGGTCACCCAAGCGAGGAGCAATTTCAGAGTCCATAGCCAGGAGTAACCCCTGAGCATCACCGGGTGTGGCCCTAAAACCAAAAATAAAAAGAAGTTCTTATCTAATACAGATATAAACTCATCAATTTTATAGTGTAGGGGGTCTTTCACCCTGAACATCTGTCATAGTGACTTGACTTAGGCCTCATGGTTGGGATATCAGCTGCTCACTCTTGAACATTGGATCCCATCTTTGGAACCTGCATATGGTTTTCTGCACCAGCACCAGGAATCAAACTTCTACCAGAAAGGTCCTAGTGCTGAACAGACATCAACATGTCCAGGTGGGAACCTGTGACACCATGAAACCAGGAAACAGCAAAAACTTGCTTTCAGGGAAGGTTTCCCTGCCTTACTGCCATGACACCCTGATTTGGACATAGGATCTGTGCAATAAACAAAATCTCTAATTACAGAAGCCTGATTGAGACAACTGTGATTAAGAACTTTTGCTGGGACCATGAAGAAAGAGTCTGGTGTTAGACAATTTAGGATACCCAGAGTCTGTAGTTGGTCTTATGGTAGGAGGCTTTATGGATAGGGACACTCTGTTTCTAGGCCAAAGGTTTATCCCCAATTTTTGCTGTGCCTATGCAAAAACTGCCATATCCCCTTTTTATCTTTTAGATGGGGGCTCTGCTTCTTTCATAGAGCCTTGGGACATGAATTACTTTGTTTTCTCTCATATTTCTGCATTTTTCTATAAAATTAAGAAGAAAAAATAATAAAAGAAAGGATGTGGGCCAGAGACAAAGTGGTCTCAGGTATATTGGTGGAGAAAAAAAGGTCAGAACTAAATATCCAAGCCAAAGTCAACAAAAATAGAATCAAGAGACCCAGAGTATAACAATCTAAACTTAAAATGGGCATCTTTTACTGGTAAGCTACGGGACAAATGGTGGTATTATAGGATGCACTCTGGGAATATTGGTGGAGGGAGGTCAATACTGGTGGTGGGAATGGCCCTGATTCACTGTATATCTGAAATCCTACTATGAAGGACTTTGAAAATTACAATGGTTTCAATAAAATAAATTTTTTTTAAAAAATGACTTAAATATGTACTATGTGAAAAGATCATTCAAGGATCTGGGATGTGGCTTAGAGATAGAGATCATGCAATGTATTATACCACCTGAATCATGAAATAAATTAAAATAATTTTAGGGGCCCGGGAGATAGCATGGAGGTAAGGCGTTTGCCTTTCATGAAAAAGGTCATCGGTTCGAATCCCCGGTGCCCCATATGGTCCCCCGTGCCTGCCAGGAGCAATTTCTGAGTATGGAGCCAGGAGTAACCCCTGAGCAGTGCCGGGTGTGACCCAAAAACCAAAATAATAATAATAATAATTTTATATGGCCCAAACCATTTGAAAAAAATAAGCATCTTTATGAGAAGCACAAAGTCACAATGACAAACATATAACTGAAATTTGGGTTTCAAACATTTCTGTCTAATAAAAAGAAGCAGCACTCCTTTAGAGAAAATGAATGGTTTTAAGTCTGAGGCAAGAAAAAAAGGTAAGATAAAGTGGGAATATAATTAATACTAGAAAGCAAGAAACTGGGACCAGAGAGATAGCATGGAGATAAGGCATTTGCCTTGCATGCAGAAGGACGGTGGTTCGAATCCTGAATCCTGGCATCCCATATGGTCCACCGAGCCTACTGGGAGCGATTTCTGAATGTAGAGCCAGAGTAGCCCCTAAGTGCTGCTGGGTGTGACCCAAAACAAACAAAAAACAAACAAACAAACAAAAAAGAAAGTAAGAAACTTTTTTAAAATTAAAGTCTGGAGGAAAACCATTTAAAAAATATAACCATCATCTTTTAAAAGTTCCCAATTGTCAAAATGAAGAAACATTTGAACAAATAAATGATGCAATATTAGACAATAATAAAAAATTAATTAGTATTAGAGTCTATACTGAGTGAATGAGGGTAGAAGATGAGACAAATATTCCTGAAAGAACAATGCCAAAAATATGATGTAGATACTCTATTCTTCAAAAGGTTGAACGTAATTCTTTCTTTCCATTTACCCTGGAAGACAGACTAGATTTAGGGAGTCACTTCCAACAAGGGAAGTATAAAAAGGCTAAATAGTGACTTTATGGTAAAGAAAATTGTTAAAATTCCTTAAACAAGTGATGAAATTAGCATCATCAGTGATGCATATGATTTTTATTATATTATTTTATATTTATTTAAAATTTTGTATTCATATTTTATAATTAATGTTTACATTGATAGATATTTTATATCCCTAGATATATAATGGTATATTTCCTTAACTGTATAACGAGAACACTTCACCTCTTTTATTTTGAATAAAGCTTTAACACCATTCTATTAATGACATCAGAGAGACCTAGATTTGGGGTACATGTACAAGAAATCATGCCAGTATTTCTCAAAACTATCAGGCTCAAAGGAAAGATGGAAATTTGTCACAGACAAGAGGTTGGAGATAGGCAACAAAGTGCTATGTAGTTTCTCAAATGATTCCTAGAACAGAAAAAGGACCACAGTGAAATAAATAAATAAATAAATAAATAAATAAATAAATAAAAGGGTCAAGTCCAAATGAAGTTGTGAGTTTATTCAATAATAATGTTCCAATATCAGTTTCATGATAATTTAAGATTTGATAATGCAGTTAATTTAGAAACTATTTTGGTAACTTTCCTATAAATCTAAAATAATTTCATAATAATTTTCAGGTGCACTAAAATAAAAAACAATGAGATAACTCATTCTCATAAGAATGACTAAAATTAAAAAACAACATAGATATTACCAAATGTTGGCAAAAGTGAAAGAGCCACTAGCACTTTTTTATTCAGTGGACGAAAATATAAAGTGACATAACCACTTTGGAAGACAATTTGGCAATAGCTACAAAACCCAAATGCAAATACAATTTAGGACTCAGCAATTTTCCTATTAGATACCCAAAAGAAAAACAAGCAAGTGTCTTTCCAAGACCTGTACAAAAATATTTATAGCAGCACCATCCATTATAGGCAGAAGCTGAAAGCAACATAAATATACTTCAACAGAAAATGAATCGATAAATTGAGGTACTTTTCAATTTAAAAATGCCATTTAAATTCAGATAGTGGACAACTGTCCAATGTTACATTATTTTCTAGAGGTCAATTACATCCCTTTTTTTGTTTCCATTTATTGATTATTTACTATTTGTCACTACATAGCTTATGTAACCTGATACAACAATGAGATTGACCAAGGTATTGCTCCACCAAACAAGAATAAATTTTACAAATGTACACAAGATAAAAAAAGTTAAAACAAAAAAGGATTTTATTAATATAATAAGTAACAATGTCAATATAAATTATGACTACTTTTTTTACTAATATCTTTATTTAAACACCTTGATTACAAATATGATTTTAATTGGGTTTCATTTATGTAAAGAACAACCCCCTTCACCAATGCAACATTCCCATCACCAATGTCCTGAATCTCCCTCCTTCCCACCCCACTCCCACCTGTACTCTAGAAAGGCTTTCTTTCTACTTCCTTCATTCATTCACTTTGTTATGATAGTTCTCATTGTAGTTATTTCTCTATCTGCACACATCACTCTGTGGTGAGCTTCATGTGGTGAGCTGGACCTTCCAGCCCTCCTCTCTTTTATCTCTGAAAATTATTGCAAAAATGTCTTTCATTTTTCTTAAAACCCATAGATCAGTGAGACTATTCTGCATCTCTCTCTTCAACTTATTTCACTCAGCATGATAAATTCCATGAACATCCATGTATAGGAAAATTTCATGATTTCATCTATCCTGATGTCTGCATAATATTCCATTTTGTATATGCACCACAGTTTCTTTGGCCATTCATTTGTTGAAGGGCATCTTGGTTATTTCCAGTCTGGCTATTGTAAATAGTGAATCAATGAATATAAGTGTGAGAAAGGGTTTTTTGTATTGCATTTTTGAGTTCCTAGGGTAGATCCCTAGGAGTGGTATAGCTGGATCGTATGGGAGCTCAATTTCCAGTTTTTGGAGGAATCTCCATATCACTTTCCATAAAGGTTGGACTAGATGACATTCCCACCAGCAGTGAAAAAGAGTTCCTTTCTCTCCACATCCCCAACAGCATTGCTTGTTCTCATTCTTTGTGATGTGTGCCAATCTCTTTGGTGTGAGATGGTACCTCATAGTTGTTTTGCTTTGCATCTTCCTGATGATTAGTGATGTGGAGCATTTTTTCATGTGCCTTTTGGCCATTTGTATTTCTTCTTTGACAAAGTGTCTGTTCATTTCTTCTCCCCATTTTTTGATAGGAATAGATGTTTTCTTCTTGTAAAGCTCCATCAGTGCATTGTATATTTTGGAGATTAGCCCCTTATCTGATGGGTATTGGGTGAATAGTTTCTCCCACACAGTGGGTGACTCTTGTTTCCTGGGAACTATTTCCTTTGAGGTGCAGAAGCTTCTCAGCCTAATATCTCCCCATCTGTTTATCTCTGCTTCCACTTGTTTGGAGAGTGCAGTTTCCTTCTTGGAAGATGCCTTTAGCCTCAATGTCATGGAGTGTTTTACCTATGTGTTGTTTTATATACCTTATGGTTTCAGGTCTGATATCAAGGTCTTTAATCCATTCCATTTGAATTTTACCTTCATACATGATGTTAGCTGGGGGTCTGATTTCTCTTTTCTGGAAGCGGCTAACCAGTTGTGCCAACATCGCTTGTTACAGAGACTTTCCTTGCTTCATTTAGGATTTCTTGCTCCTTTGTCAAAAATCAGGTGATTGCATGCCAGTTCTTCTGTTTGTCTTCAGCTGGTATGTTGGGGGCTCTGAACAGGACAGCTAGTCATAGGCCTCCTGGGCAGACCACTTAGTCCAGGGGACTGAGATCCTCCCACTCCAGACTGCTCTTCAGGGCCATGCCTGGTAAATTGGGCCCTGTGGGGGGAGGGGGAGACAAATTCCTCCCCTATGCATACTGGACCCCATTCAGGAGTTCCTTTCTTCTTAGTATTCATTTTCAAAAGCAAGCGGACGTTTGTGCCCGCGCGACATATATACTTTTTAACAACATCCAAAACTATTCTTAATTCTCGACTGTTTCTAGGGACAAAAATACAATTCCTTAGATTTGGAGGATAATATTCAAATAGCTCTCTAAAATCAGTGTATATGTAGATGTGACTTCCTATACAGTGGTCTTCTCTGACTGCCAAGCCTAATCCATAAACAATTCATCTATACAATGTATATAGCCCTCTGATATACTTCCCCTCCTTCACACCAGAGCCCTTTCTACTCCCTCATCTCCCAATCCGGATTTGCTATCTTCCCTTTAATTAACATTCTTTACCCTCAGTTCCTTAATTTGTTAGGCACCAAGACCGACCTCTTGCCCCAACAGATTCTGCCCTTTTGCACACCCCTACATTATTACTTTTTAATTCTCTCACCCCCAACCATCAGTACTCCACATTTACCCCTTTTTAACTTCAGTACTACACAGTACTAATCACAGACCAAAGTCATGCATTGGATTTAACAACCCCCAACTGTTTCAAAAGACATAAAATGGACACATATGTCTTTTGAATATTTTATGTGTATTTTCTTTAACAGCTATAACTCTTTCTAAATATTCTTTTACCTTGACAATTCTACCCACTTTTTATCTTATCTTCTCTTTGTGAGCTGTTCAATAAGGAATTTTGGTGGAAGAGTCCCTCAGTTTAATGCTTATGATTGAACCATGTCATGGGATTGTTGGACTTGTTCTTATGGCCCCCATATGCGCCGATAACAACATGTGGTATTGTTCCTTGTTTGCATAGGCACATTAAAATGGGAGAATACTATACATACAAATAAGTTCTTATCTAACAGAGATTGGAACACACAAATCTCGTAGTGCAAAAGGACCTTACACCCTGAACATTGATATAATGACCTGGCACAGGCCTCAGAAGAATGGGTATCTTCCATTCACTCCTGAACCAGGCAAGCTATCTACAAAACATCCAAGGTTTTTTATAACAACTCCTGGAAGCAATCCTCTACCAGGGAAGACCCTACCATGGCTCTAACATCGACCTGCTCAAAAGAGACTTCCCTTAGCACTAAGAAGACTTGAAAACAACAATGACCTGCTTACAGGACAGGGTTCTCTGCATTGCCTTTTAATTGTAAGGTGAAATGAGAGGATGCTCTGCACCATCCTGACTGCAATATAGGATATGCAGATTCCAGGATCTTTAATACAGAAACATGATACCAACAGCAGAGATTGTGTGAAAAATGAAAGTTTAATGGCACTACAGACAATGACTTGGATTGGACAAACTAGTTTGCCTGGGGTCTAGAATTGGTCTTATGC
>PVKC010050450.1:0-10577 GCA_004027635.1 Crocidura indochinensis
ACTGTGTGTGGCCCAAACACCAATAATAAAAAAGTCTGTTTAGTGATTTTATAGCATATGCCTAAAATTATTATTTTTGAGCATGTCCAAACACAATTTTTCTCACAATTTCCACAAATTTTCACTTAACCTAACGGAGACTGAAGTGATAATCTGTTTTGGGAAATTAATATTAATCAAATTTGCATATTTAATTCTTAATTTTATTAGAAAATATTTAGTCACTGGTAAATCCTCTAATATCTTAGATATCAACTAATTAATCTATTTCTAATACCTGCTTGCCATCTCAATTTAACCTCATCTATAAAAATCATATTTTATAAATCCATTTCATTAACTAAAAATATAAATAATATCCAGTGAAAGATAAAAAGGCAAGACAGTAATGCTTTTGGCTGATTTTACCAAATGTTTCTTTCATTACCATCCCCTATATTATTCAGGGGATAGTTTCCTCACCGTTAGAAATTCAGTGTCTGGGGCCAGAGAGATAGCATGGAGGTAAGGCATTTGCCTTTCATGCAGAAGGTCAGTGGTTTAAATCCTGGCATCCTATATGGTCCCCTGAGGCTGCCAGGAGTGATTTCTGAGCATAGAGCCAGGAGTAACCCCTGAGTGCTGCCGGATAAGACCCAAAAACAAAACAAAACAAAATTCAATGTGTAACTTTTTTTTAAATTTTTTTTGGGGGTCACACCCGGCAGTGCTCAGGGGTTACTCCTGGCTCCATGCTCAGAAATCGCTCCTAGCAGGCACAGGGGACCATATGGGGCACCGGGATTCGAACCGATGACCTTTTGCATGAAAGGTAAACGCCTTACCTCCATACTATCTCCCGGGCCCCTCAATGTGTAACTTAATTATACTTCATTGAGCAAAAAGACTAGTTCATATTAACCAAATGTCTTAATATTTATTACATTATTAATTGATAAGAAAGTTTTGTTTCTAGCAGCCAGGATGTTTTACCCAAGTTAATTTCTCTCCAGTGGCAAAATCTTTGGTTGTTGAAGTGGTAAGGGAATGTTATTTGATAAAAACAAATCATAGAAAGAGAAATAGAATGTTTTGACAGATGGTTTTATTAATATATGCTGAAGCTCTAGGAACCCTTCCTGATACACAACAGGTTCCACATTGCATTGAATTAAAAAATGTGTTTGTCAGATTTTTGTGTCCATTTTCTTTAGGCATTGCTGAAGGAATTATATCAAATTTCTTTTCCATTTTTCTGTGACCAACAGAGAGATCATCCCTTCTCTTAATACATTATTTATTACCTAGTTATGAATCATAGTGTCACTTACATAATATTTGATGGGTTAAAATAATTGCATGCACACTTAAGGGAGATGCAAGAAGACACTCAAGAAGTAAACCAAGACTGTATAAGAAGGCCTTGCGGGACTAGAGATACTGATGATTCTTATCTACAAACAAATCTTCCATGGTCTATCCTTTGTCCATAAAGATTTATATCACTTTCACATGCAAAATGCATGTATTCCTGTTCCAAGATTTTAACAGTTTTATCCCATCTGCTGAATATCAAGTTCCTCAGTTTCAGATCCTTCAGTACAGTGCCTCTCAATAGAAATTATTGTGAGCTGCAACAAATTCTATTCTCCAGTTATGTCTCCCCTAAACATGCAATTCTGGCATAAGAGTGTATAACTGCTCTGGAAATCTGAAAGTAAAACATAGTATTCTCTGATTCATAAAAATTCTGAAATCTAGTAGGACCATCATGCTCATTCTTTGATCAGAGCCAAGTAGTTTTGATTAGAATCACTTGATGGCCCCCATCCTTCTACCTTAGCACCTCACAGCTGCCATCACAAAAGCCTCACACCTGCTCAGGAAAGAAAGACTGGTGAGAATAGCCAAATCCCCCCCACCCAAATCCTCATAGACCCTAGCTTGGCGGGGGTGGGGCGCAGGGACTCCTGGATCCCCAGGTTAATTTGGGCATGTACAAAACAGTCTCGCTGCCATGCTTCCACCCTTGAACCTCCCAGTCTCCATCACCAAAGACCATGCCTGCTCAGGAAAGAAAAGGCAATATAACCTCCATCCACCTCTTATACATTTAAATAGACAACTTTATTTAAAACACCCTGAAACGCCAGCGCTCCAACCCACCCAATGGAAAGAACAATGGGAAAACATCAGCATCTGAGATATAGAGAGGAATCCTAGCAAATTTCCAAGTCCTCAAAAGCACTAAAACCCCTATAGATGAGGACCTGAAATCAGTGTTCAATGTCTTAGCATTGGAATTTAAGGAATCACTCACCAAAGAAATTAAGAAATCCATAGGTGACCAATTCAACCAACTCAAAGAACTCCATCAGAAGATGAGGTAATCCATACAAAAGGAAGAGAACTAAAACCATGCTAGCAAACATGACAGCAGAATTACACACATAGAGAATCGCATGGATAAAACTGAAGACAAAATACAAGCCAACAGAAGAGGTCAATAAAGAAATGAAGGACAAGACTTAAGTACATACTTAAAGAACAAAGATAAAATAAGTAATCTATGACAAATATGAATACTGGGAGGGGAGAAAAATGTTACACTACTCGTTCAGGGGACAAAGAGTAGAGGCATAAAGTATGTTGGGGACTATGGAAGAGGGTGGTCAACATTGGTGGTGGGAATGGCCCTGATTCACTGTCACTAGATGTCTAGCATCAACTGTGAAAGACTTGTAATTCATATTGCTATCAAAAAAATTAAAAATAATATAAACTATTGGGTAAAAATGAACCACTTGATGAAGTTATTCTCAGTATCACTTGTCTCTATCTTCTGAGTTTTTACCAAGGAAATGGCACAGAAGTCACATGTTTTGCACGCCTGAGATCTTTACTCAATCCCTAGTTCTATCTAGTCCCCCCAAAACACCTAGGGTTGTTATTGTGGAAACCATGGAACACCACTATTTGTCATCCAGGTGATTCTTGTACCAGAGTCCCAACACACCCCTGGACTCACGCCTGAGCATAGACACACTGACTGTCTCACTAGGATAATGTTCCCAGATTCCTATTTACTCTGTTAAAGACCCATTCCTGCCTATAAATAAATAAAATATACACATAACACACAATTTTCAAATGAAAATTCTCATTTGAATTGATAGGTTCCAGCCTATCAGAGCTGTAGATGTGTATAGGTTTCTTTGTCAGCAGTATCTGCTCCTTTAGACGAAGGAGCTCAAAGCTTGAGCTGAAATAGTTCTCCTAAAGATGCTGTGACTTCTTGTAAATCATATTAAAGTTTAAAACCCATAGAAAGAATGCATAAGTACAGGTGTGTTTATAGGCTGACCCTTTTTTTGTCCTGGACACTGAAAAAAATTAGTTTCAAAATTGTTACTATATTTAAAAGGCTTATTTTTGGATGGTATCCGCAATACATTTTCAAGATATTTAGTGTCTTCTGTTGATCTGAACATTTTTTAAAAGGAACTATATTTTCAATATATAGTAGAGTTTTATGAAGTCAACAAGAGATCTTCATGTCTTACCCCAAATTTGATGATATGTGATATACTTATTTTGAGACTCATTTGCCATTTGGAGAGATGGGGAATAAAAAATAGTTTTATTTTTGAGTCCAGCAATTCCTGATTCTGATATTTAACAGTCTCTTTATTTCAACTTGTTCCGTTCCTATTTTATCAAAGTCTGGCTGAAGCCAGTTCCAATTTTAGTATTTTGCCTGGAAATCTCATTAGCTGTATCACTATGCTTATGAAGAAGACTTTTTCATTTTTTCATTACAGAAGGCCACATTATTGCTAAATTTATGCCTCTATGAGAAAAGGAATCCATTTGAAGTTACTTCCCCAAAGCAACTTTAAAACTTATTTTTATTAGGACACTCTCTAGTACAGTGCATAGCAGATTGAAATTCTGAAGTTTATTTTTATTATAGTTTAAGTGATGTGGTAGCAATAGCAATAAGGTAGTTGTTTTAAGATGTTTTGATGGGAGAGTGCTTGGGCCACACCTAGTGGTGGCACATGGCTTACTTCTGACTCTGTGTTCAGGGATCCCTCACGGCAGACTCTGGTAACCATATAGGGTGCTAGGAATCAAGCTTTCTTGGAGGCAAGAGCCTTATTCTTTGCACTATCTCTTTAATGCCTACCATTAGTGTTTTTATGTACAAAGTTACTGAATCTTTACCACTTTTAGAGTACTCAAGACCCTCCACCATTGTTCTTGCATCACTTTTAGTCTACTTCTTCCTTTTCTGCTATCCAAGTCTCCCCTTTTTGCATGTCTTGGTAACTTCAGTTTTGTAGTCAAAGGCCAATAGTTTGTCATCATTTGATACAATTTATTTCATATTGAGAACGTAAGAGAAGAGAAGTTTTTACTTTCTTGTAAAGTGTTCACTGGATGCCTTTGGACTTCGATGCCCTTTGAGCATTTCTGAGTACTCCTAATTTTAGATTTCATTAACAAGTCTTTTCAAGCTCCTAGATGCCCACTATTGTATCTGGAAAATATATTTTAGATTTTAGCTTTTCTTTTCTACAGTGCCATAACCCATTTCTATGTATTAAATTATGTTACAGTTGTTTATAAGCATACAAAAGTATTACTCAAAAGCATAGCAGAATCATCTCATTACTCTATTTGTGCAGTACTCTGTAGAGTTTTGCTCCATGTAGCATGATTGTGACTTGGATGGTCCATTTTCAAGATTACTTAGTGGAAGCTGTTGACTTGAAGTTTAACCAGGTTGATTGATCAAAAACCTTAAAGTTCCTTCATGTGAATCTCATAGGTTTATTGAGCATCCTGAAAGCATTGTAACCAGGTTCAAGACTAAATACTCCATGAGAGCAAGTGGAGCGTATGCAATTTTTATCACCATACCCAAGAAGTTATCCAGCATTATTTAAGTGGATGTTTATTGGTTGAAGGATTTCAAGGTCATATTATTGGAAGAGAATAAGTAACGGTAGATATTGCTCAATAGTTCTGAGAATAAGTCTATTATTAGCTTTATTGAACAAGTTTTTTCTTTATTTATCGTCTGAATTGTTTACATATTTCTGCTTTTATTTATCTGTACATACTTTTTTTTTTTGGTTTTTGGGTCACACCAGGCAGTGCTCAGGGATTACTCCTGGCTCCATGCTCAGAAATTGCTCCTGGCAGGCACGGGGGACCATATGGGGCATGGGGATTCGAACCGATGACCTTTTGCAAGAAAGGCAAACGCCTTACCTCCATACTATCTCCCGAGCCCCTCTGTACATACTTTTATCTGTATATATTTATTTATCTGTATATACTTTTTGAATAGACTATTAACTTATATTTTATCACATTCACTATTGATATTTTTCCCTAAGAATGTTATTTTCACATGAATTATGATGAAATTTATAGGGACCACACTAGTTTAGATATCCCCAACATACATGTTGTGATATATGGTAGCCCAGGGAAGTAGGCATAGTAAATTGTATGACTTGGAAATAATCTGGTTATACATGTAAATAATAAAAAAGGCAAATAACTTATAAAGTAAAAATGACATGGCACCTTTCCTAAAAATGGAAACCCAGCCTATTCTGGCGAGATATTAAATGTAATAATTTTCAATACCAGACAATTAAAGCAGATGTCTTATATACAAACATCAGACAGTGCCAGCACATTATAAATACCCGTTTAATATATGTCTAATGTCTAGTTTCCTTTGATCACTGATAGTTCACATTTGTATTCTCCAAGTCATTCTCTATGAAGATGAAGACATGTATTGTTTATTTAGGAAGAGAAGAAGAAGTAGACAGGTGAGACAGAAGAGAGTTGGTATGATAGAAAATTGGGAATAAATAGAAGTGCCTACTCAAATGAGACTAAAGCCTCATTTCTACAATTTGAAGACTGAGTTTGATCCCAAGCCTCTCATGTCTTTTCATCCAAGCCTCTTATGTCTTTTCATCCTCCCAGTATCCTGATTACCTTATTAAGCACTGCTGGGAATGGACTCCATTAAAACCAATCCAAAAAAACAGCTGTTAGTCTACGGTTCTGAGCTTCCAATGAGTGTTTTAAATCACCTACCATGCTCTTCACTTCTGCTTGTATTTCTTTCATTTCAGCACTCATTTTTCTGCACTGCTGGCTTCATTGAATACCTATGCTACTGTTTCTTTGACTTTCTTAATAGTTTTTATAACCATGTCACCTAAAATAAGTGCCTGAGAATGAACTCAGCTGGTTGGTATTATTTGAGTCCTTTGTGTTCTTGTGTTCACTAATTGAAGTTGATGGGTCTCTATGGGTCTTCCTCATTGAGTTGGCTGCTTTTCTATTTTATTGTAAGTAATAAGAAAGTAGGAAGGGATATTTTGTGGCTATGAGAGTAGCAAAATACTTTTGATGTTGTGGAATTTTTTTCCCCTTGCTCATTGGCAATGGATGTGGGACCTGGTGGGCCCAGCTGGCCTAGAGGAGAATTATCCTGTTCAAAAAGACACTATACATTTTATGGCCACACCTATATTTTATTTATTATATGGATGATCTCATCTTAGTAGGAGAAAATACAGATCAAGTAATACAGTGTTGTTATATGTTAATCAATAAATTAGTCAGTGCAAAATTTAAAATTGCCTCAGACAAAATACAATTTTCTGAGCCATATTTTTTTAGGAGTTCAAT
This sequence comes from Crocidura indochinensis, assembly GCA_004027635.1. Taxonomy (NCBI): domain Eukaryota; kingdom Metazoa; phylum Chordata; class Mammalia; order Eulipotyphla; family Soricidae; genus Crocidura; species Crocidura indochinensis. Next base: position 6,709 of record PVKC010050450.1, read on the forward strand.
TACACAATCAGCAAATCTTAACCCCTAAAACATTACATGATTTTCAGCAACTATTAGGGAATATAAATTGGCTTCAACCCTACCTACGTCTAACTACTGGAGAATTGAAGCCTTTGTTCGATATAAATTGCCTCAGACAAAATACAATTTTCTGAGCCATATTTTTTTAGGAGTTCAATTACACAATAAGCAAATCTTAACCCCTAAAACACAGTTAAAGACATCACACTTAAAAACATTACATTGGGGCCCGGGAAATAGCATGGAGGTAAGGCGTTTGCCTTTCATGCAAAAGGTCATCATTCGAATCCCGGTGCCCCATATGGTCCCCATGCCTGCCAGGAGCAATTTCTGAGCATGGAGCCAGGAGTAACCCCTGAGCACTGCTGGGTGTGACCCAAAAACCACAAAAGAAAATAAATAAAAACTATACATTTCTTAAAGGCAATAAATGTTGGCTGAGTGTTAAGTGCTTTGCAAATGTTTGTATGTTTGTTTGAACAAATAAAGTAGAAAATATGCTGAATATTAGTGCTGGATTCTTATCAAAAAGTATGAGACATCTTAAAAAAAAGCAACTTGGGACAAAAAATATCCCCCTCATCTCTTTTTATTTACTTTATTTTTAAAATAATATATTTCTTTAAACACTGTCATTACAAACATGACTGTAGTTGGGTTTCAGTCACAAAAAGAACAATCCTCCCTTCACCACTGCAACATTCCCACTACCAATGCCCCAATCTCCCTTCTCCCACACACCCTGCCTGTATTCAAGAAGGCATTCTTTTCTTCTTAATGCATAACGTAGCTGAAAGAGAATGGTGTTGAATAATACATATGACCATAGACTTAACTTTCTATACTTTTTGCTTCTATTTTACTCTTAAACCTTCAAAGGAAATGGCATATGCATAAATACTGATTGCTTATGACTTAATGTCTATTTAATTCTTAGCATATACTCTTTTCATTAGGTGCAAGCTGCTCTCATTTGATTACCATTGAGGATGATCTGCCATGGACTGATAATAAAACCAACTTCACAAACATACAGAGCAAAATGAAATGTCAACTTTTATTACATATTTTTCTTCCATCTGCCAGAGTAATTAGAATGCCAGTTTTGAAAAGTAAAGATACAATCAGCTAGCCTTACAAAATGCCTTGCAATACTACTTGTGCTCAACTGCCTCTGGTTTAGGGCATTTGGGTGCTCTCCTGCACACTGGCTCAGGCACTGCTGAGCCTGTGCCTGCTGGTCGCATTGGACTGCACATGGATATAATTCCTTGTCCATCTGTGTCCTTTCTCTGCTTGGTATAAACAGTTATGGTTGAATAGCTCCATTTTGTCTTCCCTTTTCCGAAAGATTCTTGAATTTTAAATCTTGGCTGTTCCATTGGCAAAAGTTCTCCTTTCAACTTTCAAGAGAGATGCCACTTCTTCTCTGCCTTTCTGGACTGCTGTTCTTTTTGATTTGGACCCAACTGTATGCCTTATTCTGTTTGGGCTTTTGCTAGCAATTGTCTATTGAAATATGGCAGTTAGAGGTAGATTGTGGAGGATACAGAGAGTTTAATTTTTAATCTCCCTAAGTAACTCAAACAGCTTAACATGGGATATAAGTACCCCATGCAGAATAAATTACAGTCAAATTCTACAGTCTGTTATGCATTGTGCCAACTTCTTCACATTCCTTTTCAATACCAATTTTACATTTCTGTATTTCCTCCACACTTCTTTTCTATACTACCATGAGTGGGTGTGTACTAAGACAGAGATTCTTCTTTTTCATATATAGGTGCACCTCTGGCAGAGTTCTGTCTGGCAGGAATTTAGAAACACATTTTGAATTACTTAGTAAATGCCATCCTCTTATAAAATATACCCCATTTTCTTCATTTACTTTGGGCTTCCAAAGCAGTGCTCAGAGGTCCAGGGGCTACTCCCAGTTACGCTTAATCAATTGGGCCTAGGTCTGCAATGCTATGACCTCTAGATCTACTCTGGCAGAATTTGAAGTTCATTTGGACCACACTCATTGATACTAGGCTCATCAGAGCAATAACTAGCAATGCTCAGTGGCCTGCTGGTATTAAGTTCAAATCAAGGTCATACACTTGTAAGGCATGTTCCCTAAGTTCTGTAGTCTATTCATGGCCTGTACATCTATTTTAAAAAACAAGAAATTTGACTATAAAACAGACTGGTCAAGCAAGACCTAAAGTTGTCTTCTATCTGGAAGACAAGATGGAAATTTGCTTCAGAAAAGGTAAAACATAATGAATTGGTCCACAGAACTATGATTGATTGGAATAGATTGGGAGGGGAGTTTTGAGATTTTTTTCAAATTTTTTTGGTTTGGAGGTCACTTTTGGTAGCACTCAGGGGCTACTCCTGGCTCTGTCTGCACTCAGAAATTGCTCCTGGCTTGGGACTATATGGGATGCCTGGGATCCAACCAGCATCTATTCTGGGTCAGCCGTGTGCAAGGCAAATGTCCTACCACTGTGTTACCACTTTGACCCCAGAACATTTGATATTTTAATGAAAGGAAGTGAGCATCCTGGTTGTGTGTTTAGTGTGGGAATGATGTTCTCATGAAACTCTTATTAATATTGGATATTACACCAATAAAAAATGTCTTGTATGTGCTTCTTGCGCATTTATTTAAGTCATAATATCTCACCAAATGTTTTCTGTGCCTGGTTAGGTTACTATTGCAATTACTGAGTCATTAATGCCTAAGTGAACCTGAGTTTGAGGATAGGAGCTACAAGGTCACACCGTTAATTCTAAAATGCATGAATGAAGTAAAAGGGATTCTAGAAATTCATGATGCTGGTATAAAAACAGAAAATGTAGACAGAGGAAAAATATGTTGAATAAAAAGGCTAGAGTTAGAAAACATGCGTACCAGGGAAGGAATTATTGAAGAGATATTCTGGAATACGAAGTCCCCCAAGCGATTCAGGGAAGACATGACAGTGAGATTTAAACTGCTCAATTGTTGTACTTCCTGGAGAGATGCTAATACAAATAATCTTGCTGCCATTAGAAAACAATAACACAGGTCCTCCCAGGCAGCCTTGCTAGGGATTGCTTCTCATTTTAAAAACTGTTTCTTTCTGAGGAGATACAGCTCTCTGTTGGAATCCTGATCCAATCATCTGTAAAAAACTCTAATCCTTTCTGAAAAGTTTTTATAGGGGCCAACAGCAGCAGATCTTTAAAAGAACCATTTTTACCATCACATGATCCAGATTGTAACAAGTTCTTAAAAAAATTTGTTATTATGTGTTTTTTTTATTTTTTTTATTTTAACACTTTGATTGCATACATAATTGTGTTTGGGTTTCAGTCATGTATAGAACACCACCCATCACCAGTGCAACGTTCCCATCACCATTGTCCCAAATCTCCCTCCTCCCCAACCACCCCCCACCTGTACTCTAGACAGGCTCTCCATTTTCCTCATAGGTTCTCATTTTTAGGACAGTTCAAAATGCAGTTATTGCTCTAACTAAGCTCACCACTTTTTGTGATGAGCTACCTGGGGTGAGCTGGAACTTCCAGCTCTTTTCTCTTTTGTGTCTGAAAATTATTATTATTGCAGGAATGTCTTTCATTTTCCTTAAAACCCATAGACGAGTGATACTATTCTGCATTTTTCTCTCTCTCTCTCTGACTTATTTCACTGAGCATGATAGATTCCATGTACATCCATGTGTAGGAAAATTTCATGACTTCATCTCTCCTGACAGCTGCATAATATTCCATTGTGTATATGTACCACTGTTTCTTTAGCCATTCGTCTGTTGAAGGGCATCTTGGTTGTTTCCAGAGTCTTGCTATGGTAAATAGTG
>PVKC010050451.1:0-10573 GCA_004027635.1 Crocidura indochinensis
TCACTTCAAAATAAGATATATGCAGTGTGCATAGGAATTTGTTCATAGTTTTTGTTTTTACTATAGTCCAACCTCCAATGATCTGAGGGACAGTGAACTGGCCCCCTGTTTAAATAGTTTGAGGACCCCTGCATAGTGGCCTATAAAAACATAAAGTTAAGGGTGTTGGTAAACTTGGTGGAGGAACAACTTAAATTTGGGCATATTGAGACTTCATTTAAAGAATGGAATTCTTTTTAATTATTTATTTTATTTTATTTTCTGCTATTTTGGGCCACACCCGGTGATGCTCACGGTTTCTCCTGACTATGCACTCAGAAATCACTCAGCTTGAGGGACCATATGGGACATCAGGGGATTGAACAGTGGTCCATTCTTAGTGTGTGCAAGGCAAATGATCTACCACTTGTGCCACTGCTTCGGGCCCTGGAATTCTTTTTTATATAAAAGAAATCTAGCAAGTGGCAGCTGTTAATTGACTTGCAGAATGTTTATTTAACTATGATTTCCCTGGGGACCCTTCACCCCAGCCATCCCTCCCCTGCAGCAATTCCTAAAGACTGGATGCTAGTTGTGATTGACTTTAAAGACTTTTTTTCACATCTCTATTCACTCAAATGACCAACAATGCTTTGCATTTTTCATTTCCTCCTTTAACAAAATACAGGTTTCAATGAACTGTTTTACTCCATGAAATGACTAACACACCTACCGCATGTCAATATTTTGTTAATGTGATTTAACATTCTCTTTGTACAAGGTTTCCCTATGCTTATATTATTTACTTATATGCTTGATATCTTGCTTGTGTATTCTAATGACAAGGAGCTTCAGAGATTATATCAGGATATAATGACATGCTTCCAGTCGCTGGATTACATTTTGCAACACAGAAAACTCAGAATGCTGCCCCTGTGTGAATACTTGGTTATGTTCTTGAGTGTGTCCCCAGAAAATTTCCATCTACTTGAAAAGACCTCAAAACACAATAGTTTTCAAAAATGCTGGGAGACATTAATTGTATCAGTCTGTCCCATACCCATCAGCATACTCATCTCAGAACTTGGTAACTTGTTTCTCCCCCTTGAAGAGACCTCAACCCTGGAAAACACAGGCATTTAACCCCTGAGGATTAGAAGGAGTTGTGTTTTTTATAGACTGGTTCTAGAAGTCATGTTTCTCCAAGTTTTCTCCTAAAAATTGAAGCTTTTTTTTCTATGTACCTCAGTAGTCCATCTCAGTAGCCCACCACCTCAGTAGCAATTGCACAACTATTATTATTATTATTGCACATTATAGATCCTCTATAATGGACTCCATTCACACATTAAACAGCCTATCACCCTCTTGACATATTTAGAGTAAATGGCATCCCTTGAAATTAAAGAAAGGTTGCAAGCTCATGATTTATTGGGATATGATTCTCATGTTATTGTTCTCCTCAATTTTTACAAAAGAAATTGTCTCTTGTATGACCCTCAGTGTTATTTTTCAAAGAGCTGCAGCTCATTTCTCAGGAGAACTTTTTTCCCACTAACTGACTGGGAGTTTGGGATTTTTTTTTTAGAAGGACACTCTTTGTAACCTATTTTTCAGAAGGACACTCTTTGTAACCTATTTAATCATTCACTCCTCATCCATTCCTAGAGTGCTGGTGTATTACTTCACCTGTGGAAGAATATTAGGCTTTATGCACAAAACCTGTCACTTTCATGTACATTAGTACATACTATTAAGACAAGCCAGGCAACTTATTCATACTTTTTCTTTCTCTGTTCCTTTACATTATATTCCCCTTAGTGATCAGAGCTAACCCTTGAGGTCTGAAAATAAACAAATTATGGCAAATTAATATTACACATGGAAATTTTTTTCAGATAAACCTTTTCTTCATGTACTCACCGAAACTAATGTTCTATATGGGCTGTCCCTATGATTTCTAAAAGATCTAGGGCTGTATCTTCCTTTTTGTTACAAGGTTTTCCTATAATGTTCATTAACCATAACATCAAAATTGATAGTGGCCCAGCCTACTCTAGTAAAACTTTTCAATCATTCTGTAATCAATGGAAAATGAAATATGTCACTGGTATTCCTTATAATTCCCAGGTACAAGGTATCATTGAATGTGCTCACAGGACCCTCAAAATACAATTATTAAAACACAAAAAAGGCCGGGCCGGAGAGATAGCACAGTGGTAGGGATTTTGCCTTGCATGCAGGGGACTCAGCATGGATCTGGGTTCAATTAAACAACACTCCATATTGTCCCCCAAGCCAGGAGTAATGTCTGAGTCCAGAAGCTGGATGTGCCTCCCCAAAAAAGAGAAATGCCTATACTTTATTTCTTATCCCTAATATTATTCTCTTTAAAATTTTTTAAAATTTCCTCATGGAGAGCCCCACACACATGCCAAATGACAGTTTTATTTTTTCTTTGATTATTTTTTTTTCCAAATTACACTTTTCAAGAAGATGAGACTCAGAAAAGTGTTGATTAACATTTGTTTATAAAAATTGGTCAAAAAGTGGGTAAGTAGTAACCTAATCATCTGAGGAAAAGGTATACTTATATCTCCACAGGTGACAGTTTCATCATAGAACTCTGGGTTCCATTATGCCACATCAGAAGTTGAATTAATTGAGGCTAAAAATGGTCTCTTACTCTTTCAACTTATCATGAGACAGCATTAGGGATAATATCCAAAGACATAAGCTGTTCTTAGAACCTCTTGCATCTGTGTCACCCCTAAAATTAGCTGTTTTGTTCTATAGTCCCTTAAAACTGAGTTTCCTGGTGAGTAAGGGACCTCTAAACTTTACTCTAGGTTACGTTATTTGCTATTTCCATTGTATTTCTAGTTAAACTGTGTGTTCTACATTTACAGGTCTTAAAACCTCTTCTTTTCCTCTATGCCCCAAGGCAATAAGGTAAATTGCATCTAATTCTAATGGTTTAAAATTTTGAAAACTAATATTATTAATTTTGTCAGACAACATTCTTAGTTTTCCTAGTTCTGAGGAAATGCATGATGCTCTTGTATTTTTAATGGTTTTTAGTAGTCTTAATAAATGTTTTACAAATTCAATGATACTTGATTTTGTATATCCATCGGCAGCTTGTTTACTTATAGAACTGATTTAATGTTTTGTATTCAAGAAGAGTACAATTTTGTTCTGCTAGGTGTGAGGCTATTTAACAACTTATTTTAAAATTAACTATATCTTAAAAAGTCCCAATATTTTTGTTCAGAAAAGTTTATAGAAAAGGAATTTAGATACTCTAGACTCAAATTACAGTGTTCTGTAATTTAACTTTAATAACTGTAATAGACTTTAACTCTGTGTCTATTCCAGAGAGATCCCCTTCTAAAACAGCAAACTACTCTAACCTCCCATGGAGATCCTTTTTTACTCCAATGCCTGATCATTTTAAATGGCATTCTTCTGTCTAATTAATATGATCTCTGACCAAAATAAACAAATTACTTGTAGTTTCATTAAATTTAAGGTAGTTGAAAATCTTTACCTGAGGCTACTGTCTCTTTGAATTCTTAAACTCATACACTTGATATAGAATCCACTCAGACTATCTGAATGGGGTAAAAAATATGGAAATAAAATTAAAATTGGTTAGCTAAAGACAAACTTTCCCAAGTCTTTGGAACTCCTTGGTTTTTTGTGATATGTATAAAGACAAGGGCATAAAAAATAAAAGTTATTTGTTATAGATGAAAGTGTTTCCATAATATTATCTCTGCCTATTGTCTCACTACCACCTTTCAGGTGGGGGCGCTGTTGAGAGACTAATAAATAGTTTGAGAGGTGCTTGGAAGCTATTGGTAGAGTTGACTAGCTGGCACCAGGTGTTTTTGGAGCTGGCAGTAGGCTGAAAAATGACTCTGCATCTGACCTTCTTACCCCTTTACTCTCCTGTTTGTGTGGATTATTTGCTGCGGGAAAATATTACCATGATCTCCTCCCCACAAGGGGAAAGGGTATGGGAGTTAATTTCTCATTCTGGTAGCTCCTTGAGGATTCATCGATAATCAATCAAGATGTAAATGGGCCCCAACAAATGGCACTTGAATATTGATTTGAATCCTGGACCGAGAAGACCACAATGATGGTGGAATTTTGTTTTTCTATTTAATTTTGGCTTTATTCGGCTAGAGTGAGCCCACAATTTTGGGCCATATGGCATTTGATTCAAAGATGGTTGAGAGTGAATGAGGGAAGGTGAAAGCTTGGATCACTTCCATCCGAGGTCCAGACTGAGAATTTGCTGCAAAAGGTCCTTTTTCCAAGAACCTCAACCTCCTCAGAAATTGATGGAGAGCCCTGATTGGAAAAGGACAAGAAAAAAGACTTTATTGAGTGCAGACTGATTTCGGATTATGACCTTCAGCTTGAACTTAGATTTTGAATTTGAAACTTTGAACTTTGGACTCAAATGACCCTAGTTGATTTCCGCTCTGTAGTGATGGAGAGCTGCAGTACTAGCAGAGGCAGAGGGAGGTGGCTCAATTTCTCATTGAGAAATACCTGACTGCTAACCTCATAAGACGTAATTCCTAGGAATTTAAAATTACAGTAATTGATTTAAAATTTCTTTACTATTCCTTTGGTAGAGCCACTAGAGCATCCTTTCCCTGTGTCTTGTAGAATATTAACAACTTCTCTCAGAGCAGAACTGATATGTAAATTTTCATTGTCTTAGATCAACATACTAAGCCATACTTGCCTTTCTATTGCTGAAACCTCTCTTCTTTTTTTATTTATTTAAAGAAAATATATCACACAGTTGAGACAATTGATCATAATACATTTGTTTCAGGAAGAACAAAGGCAAAGCTATTAATAAATAGACTAACAAGATGGAACAGAAAGAAAAGGTTCAGTAGCAAGTATATTTTTGAAAACCATTGAGTGATCAATTAACTCATTAAAGGCCCAACAGAAGGTTTAATAAGCTTTTCTTCTCTCTCTCTTTTTTAAGGATGAGTTAAAGAAGTACAGTAAAAACGGTGTTAGAGTGTAAATTGTTGTTTGCATAGGCCCAGCAAAATATGGAAGACATAGAAAGGAAAACCTTAGCCTAAATACAGGGAGACCTTACCCCTGAAGGTTTCTTGCATAAGACCAACTACAGGCTCCAGGCATACTAGGTTGTCTTCTCAAGACATTCTCTGTAGTGCCAGTACACATATTTTTTTCACATAGTCACTGTTGTTGGTGTCAGGTTTCTGTAGTTAAAGATCCTGGAATCTGTGCATATCCTACATCAAAGTCAGGATGATATAGAGTGGCTGCTAATTTCACCTAACAATTAGAGAGCAATGCAGAGAGCCCTGTCCTGAAAACAGACCGTTGTTATGTCTTCTGGGTGTTAAGGGAAGTCTCTTTTGAGTAGGTTGATGCCAGAACCATAGTAGGGTCTTCCCTGGTACAGGACTGCTTTCAGGTGATGTTATAGACAACTGTGGTTGCTTCGAAACCTCTCTTCTTGGCTGCTGCCAATATTTCAGAAACCTGTCATTGTTTATTCTGTGGGGTTTTTTTTTTTGGTTTCTGGGCCACACCCAGTGACTCTCAGGGGTATGCGCTCAGAAGTCGCTCCTGGCTTGGGGGACCATATGGGACGCCAGTGGATCGAACCGTGGTCCTTCCTAGGCTAGTGCTGGCAAGCAGACACCTTACCTCTAGCACCACTACGCCAGCCTCTTTTCTGTGTTTCTTATCCTGTATTTGTTACTGTCTTTATGACACTCCACTACCCTTCAGCTCAATACTCCTTAAGCACTAGAGCACTGACACCGCCACTGTACCCTTTCAAGTTTTGTGCCACTAAAATAAGAGGACTTCCACTTGTGATCAGATTGACCACATTGATCAGCATTTTGACAGGGACTGATCTCAACCAGCAGCTTCAGGAGATCATTGATACTTTGATTGCCTCCCTGGCTGCTCTACAGACATATTTTCTGATTAGCTGGAGTAGTCCTCCAGAACCAATATACCTTGAACTTGATCATATCTGACAAAGGGGGTCTATATGTATTTCTTTATGTGTAGTTTTTGGGGAACAATGTTGATACTATACCTATGAGTCAGTGTTAGTGGAGAATGGCATCAACTGAGAGAAAGATACAATAGTAAAGCTATATTCCCCTGATTCCCCAATAGTATACCCTTATGAACCTACTAAACACTTTCACTTAGTGCACCCTACCTATCCAAATTCACTGTCCAAAGTACCCCCGCCCATGGTCTTTTGGCATATCTGATACTTTATGGAAATATTCCTTCACACCCCTTTTTTGCCTAGATCCAGTAAAATGGGACATCTTACTAAAGTGAAGGAGTTCTCATCTATTAGACCTAGGAACTCCAAAATTCTGATGTTAAGATATGTCCTATAAAATCTTAGAACTCTTGAAGAGGGAACATTGAAATTGATACTTGGATGATAAAATGAACTAGACACTTAGAGAACTAAGTACTAAGAAGCAGATTTATATATATGATATGATTATGATATATATTGATATATATATCATATTGTGAGATATAAAGGCCTGGGGAAGAATCCATTCAGCATTTGGTGAAAGAGGGAATGTTTGCAAGTAAAAGAAGACCATTTGTTGCAAAATAAGAGACTATAACATTTACTGGAATTAATGGAATCATACATACACAAAAATATAAATAAAAATTGGGTTTTTCTTTATTCTGTATCACTTAAATCTTCCTTAGCTAATCCCAATTTCTTCTTTTTTTTCTTTTTTTTTTTTGGTTTTTGGGCTACACCTGATGACACTCAGAGTTACTCCTGGTTATGTACGCAGAAATCACTCCTGGCTTGGGGGATGCTGGGGCATTGAACTGTGTTCTGTCCTAGTTCAGCTGCGCACAGGGCAAATGCCCTGCCACTGCACCACCACTCAGGCCCCTAATCTCAATTTCTGTGGAAATTCCCACTTCTCAAATTGAGTCACATTGATTTCCCCAAGTCCCCAAATCCCATATAACTCCTTAAAGCTCTATTAGTGGCTATGCTTCCCTCAGGATTTCATGAATTAAAATATCGTTCTCACCTATGGATAAAACGAGCTTCACTAGCCTTCAGAAAAACATCTCCAGTTTAAACAAAGATTTCATGGAAGGAACCAAAGCTATGAGAGTCAATTAATGATGGGAAAATTGAATTGCCCCATAAACTCGAGTAAGTACTGTATTGAGGAGAATTGTTTAGGGAGAGGAGACAGCAGTTAACTTTAGAATTAAAATTAGAGAATTAAAAGTCATATTTTGTTTTTGTTAGGACAGTAGATTTTAATGAAGTGAATAAAATTAGTACAATAGGACAAAGTAAAAAGAAATGAAATCCATGTGGGTGGGTATTTTAGTAATTCAATAAAGAGTATTTGATTACTGATGAGGATGAGACATAAATAATATAAAAAACAGAAACAAGAAAAAATTATGGTTTGATGATTCAGCGTGGTAGTAATATTAGATCAGAACAAAGAACTGAAACTTGTCTAAAAATATATGGTTGTTTAAACATGAAAAAGTCATAGTATACAGTTAGATTGGAAGAAATGAAACATAAAATGCATCTGCCTATTTTCCCACAAAATAGAAAGAAAAATATTAAGTTTTTATATATTGCTAATTTTGTTTTCAGGAGGGCAGAGGAATTTGTTTTGGTTAGGTATATTTGAATAAAAAATGAAGGATAATAAGTCATTTTATTGGCAGTGGTATTGGGTACATTGGGGGTATATTAACTTTGTCCATTGATATTATTATAACAAAAAAATTTATAACACTGGAACGGTGTGCAAGTGGTAGGGCATTTGTCTTGCCCACACTAGCCTAGGACGAACTGCTGTTCGATCCCCTGGTGTCCCATATGGTCCCCCAAGCCAGGAGCGATTTCTGAGCACATAGCCAGGAGTAACCAGTGAGCGTCAATGGGTGTGGCCCCCCAACAAAAATTAAAAATATAGTTTAGTGGTGTATTAGGGGCCTAAAAAAAAGGAGTGCTGTGTGAGGTAAAACAGACATTTCTATACTCTATTGTGTTCTCAAGATCCTTTAAAATATATATTTTATGTGATTTTATTTTATCTAAAAATGTGTAATAATTATTCTACTCACTTAATTTTTATCATTCTTTATCAGCAGAAACACAAAAATGGAATTGGAGAGATAGTATAACAGGTATGGCTCTTGCGTTGCCATTGAACCTGACTTGGGGTTCAACTGCCATCCCATATGGTTTTCCGAGCACCACCTGGAGTAATTCCTGAAGGCAAAGCATAGAGCGACTCCTGAGCATTGCTGGGTATAACCCCAAAACAGAAACATGGAAACATACAAAATATAGTTTTACAAATCTGCCCTTTAATGTACCTTAGAAAGTTTTATTCCTTTTTTGTTTTATTATTTGATTGTGTGCTTTGAGTGTCCTGTAAGATCACAAATTTAAAAGACTAACTTGATAATCTACTTTTTTAAAAAAAATTCTTCAAATGTTTCTTACTCTTTCTTATCAGGGACATTTAAATCAATTATAATTAAATAATAAAGAGCAGGCTAGAGGACTATGACAATTAGTTAAATTAAATAACAAAACAATAGATAATTTCCTTTCTATCTCCTGCAATTACAGATCCACAACTGTTCCCTAAAACAATATTTTATTACATATGTTCTTTGACTCTCTCCTTGTATGCTAGCTCTCCCTATCAAAACTTCTCAATTTAATATCAATATCTTAGTTTCCTTCTATGCTTAACTTTTTGATAAATAATTATAGAAATGGGAGAAGAGAGAACATGTTCAAGTAAAGCATGGAATAAATTTTAGGAGAAGCCAGATGTACTATTAGAGATACTGATTTTTTACTTGTAAAATGTTATAAGGTCTTAGAACAAAAATAATTTATAAACACAACCATTATTATAATCCTAGCATATGTGGAATATTTTGTAAGATGCAGGTTTTATGAATAAAGTGTGTATTTCAGTAGAAGATACAAAAACTTTGGAACCAGGGACTTGGATTCTAAAGTTACTTTTCTTAATATATCTAGTGATGTTTTATAATATCTGACAATACCTAATTACATGACATAATTACCTAAAAGCTAAGCTATAATAAAATTTGCATAGATTAGTTAATGGAGTTTAAAAACAATCTCAAACATTAGGATAGAAATTTAAAGAATCTTAAAGAGAATATGATCTTTGTAAAATAGACAAAGGTTCCAGTAACAGTCAAGTTAATTTTATGCACTAAACACTAAATCATATGGGGCAAGACACACATTGTTCAACAGCAGGGATTTTATGAACAAACCTTAGATGTGCATTAGAATGAATTATCTGGGGGCCCGGGAGATAGTATGGAGGTGAGGCGTTTGCCTTTCATGCAAAAGGTCATCGGTTCGAGTCCCGGTGCGCCATATGGTCCCCCGTGCCTGCCAGGAGCAATTTCTGAGCATGGAGCCAAGAGTAACCCCTGAGCACTGCCGGGTGTGACCCAAAAATCAAAAAAAAAAAAGAATGAATTATCTGAAGAAACTAATCATATTATTGTTTGTGATTTTTTGTGGCTCATAAAATTATGGTGATAGGCTTAAGATGGAGAAGTTCAAGTGTTGTCCAAGTTAGCTTTATAAATACAAGAGTCTTATAGGTGAGTACATAATGGAGAATTTCCATGACACTATGCTAAAATTGATAGTAAGTTTTTTACAGTAACTATTTTATCAGAAATACTCTTAAAGCCTTTAAGCTTTAGTCTCTGTATATAACATGTTTTTCTTTTGATGTTTTAGATAGGGTATCTTGTGGTACAAATATTACAAAAGTATTAATAAAATTCAAATTCACAAAGACCCCATTCACAGATAGAATTAGAAAAAAATTATGTTTCAGTGCCTAATAAAGGGATAAAGTAGGATTAGAAGAAATAAAATTATCCACAGATCAATATTACATCTGTAATAATTAACCTACACAAGTTAAACTAGTAAGCACAAATAAGCATATATTAAATTTTGTGGCAATATATAGTGAGTAATATTTTGGATTGTCTCAGATTGTAAAGAAAACAAAATAACTGCATGAATTCTGTGTATTACATTTCCTGACATTTATTCTATCAACATTCCTCCAAAGAGACTTTGTTAGATGAAAACAAATGTTTAACAAAAATAGGATATGAGATTTATCCTTATATAATATGTAGGGCAGAAGATACTGTAGAGAAGGTAGGGTATTTGCATTTTGTTGTGACCCAATTTTGATCTTGGACATCTAAAATGATCCCCTGTATGCACCAGGAGAGAATCCTGAGTAGAGAACCAGGAGTAACCCCTGAGCACCATATGGTGTGAAAAACAAATGTCAATGGTAGGTAAGTTATGAATACAAATTTTAATTAAACTACCAAAAATCTAGAAGAAAATTTAGATGGAAAAGTATGGGGAGCCGGGCGGTGGTGCTGGAGGTAAGGTGCCTGCTGCCTTGCCTGTGCTAGCCTAGGACAGACCACGGTT